>CAJNOP010000155.1:243972-266547 GCA_905250075.1 Rotaria sp. Silwood1 | reverse complement strand
CAATTTGGAACAAAAAGTAGATGTTGTCGCCGATATAGTAGCTAATCTCATAGTTGATTTTGATTGAGATCGCAAAACAAGAATAAGTATTTGTGATGGAATCCACTGGCACATTCCTAAATAACTGTAGCCAAATAAACGATGCGCTCTTTTCTCGTAAATTTTTATGAGATCTTCATTCGTTTGCAATGCAAATGCTGATTGACATTGGTTGATGATATCGATAATCTTTACGAATCTGCGCGAGTAAATTGGGTGAATGAATAACTACAGTCTTGATCTATTAGAGAAAGTTTGAAATAATCGAGTGAGTTACAGACATATTTATAGATGATTTGATTGCCAACTTACTTTTTTCTACATTTTGAACCAGTGCATATAAAATCCTTTGTTACCGCAAAATATATAGATAGCTAATATTTGTGAACGATTGTGTATCAGAGGGACTAATTGCATTCTCATACCCTCTGATACGATTAAAACAATTTTGTTAGCCGCACGTTGAATATATTCTTGGCATTCCCCTGCACTGTCAAACACAAGGAGTGCATTATCAACAATATCATTCAGTTCATGTTGCGTTTTGATCCATCTCTGGCATTTGCGTCCGATCAAATGAGTATAGATGGAGCTGAGGACGATGATTTTACGATTGGGACAGAGATATCCTGCCAATATTCTTCAGTCGTCATACCTCTTATCTAGATTATAAGTTCTCAAACTAGTTTTCACGTTGGCATACAGTGTAGCAGCACAAACAATTGTTTTTACAAAAAAAGGCTTTCAACGTAATCCACTGTCGGATCAAAACGGGAAGTCGGACAATTGCTCGTAATAATGTAAAAAAAGCGTAGAATAATCAATGGAAAATGGTTTATGAAAGTGCAGCTAGACACAAATCCTCATCAGGGTATTTGAAAACAGTTCATATACCCTTTCAAGGGTTTGTGAAAGCTTTATCTATCAGGATTATTATAATCTTTATATTTATTCTTTTGGTCAAATAATTGATAAGCTGTAGTTCCAATACTGAAATCATCATCCGAAACATGAACTAAACTATAGAGATTTTCAGTAATAATACCAAAAAATGATTGAACATATCGAGCAATGAATTTAATTAAATGATATAGCATTGTTAAACGGTTAACAAAAGTATTCATAAGTAAATTGAGTATTATTAATCCAATTAAACGAAATATAATTACAATAAATATTAAGAAACAAATATCTCAAGTCAAGTTCATGATTTAATTATCTAAAAGTAAAAATGCAAAATTGTACTTCATATTGAATATTACGATAGATATGACTGAACATGATTTCAGATTCTGTTCATGGACTGATTTACCTTTCTCAACCAAACCCAACTTGTTGCCATAGGATGCTGACACACACAACAGTCAACTTATATCGTCTAGTCGTTCGAAACCCTAATCTGGGTAATTTCATCGCAATCATTCAGATTATTTGAACTCTTAACCGTATAAATTTTACCGAATGTAAATACCACGTGCGTTTTTCGTACGTGTATATCTTTTTTCATAAAAAACTCGCTATATGAGAGCGAAACAATACTCACCTTTATTCGACCATTGCAGATGAAACAACTAGCGTGCAACACTATCGTTCCTATCCTATTATAACCCTCTATTGTCATAACGAAAAAGAGCGACTATTTACTCAAGAATTGAGATTGAGTCTTATAAATCCTGCACTCTCACGAATAATAATATTACTACGAATTAATATTCATGCATGTGTGCTTAATCATCTAATTTACTTATCCGCAAAGAGATGCTTGTAAAATGCTGACAACAAATAGTGATTTGTGAAAACACATGCGTTCTCTTACTCAAGATCCCTGTTTGTCCTACAGGTCAGAATTTTTCTTCTGTCATTGTTGCTATAAGATATGCGGTAAGTAAATGACGATGCGCAGATAAAGAAAGATTTCATATTTTAAAAAGCGTGAGAAATACAGACATTTGCTATTCTTCTACTAGTTACAACAAAAAACGAAGCTAAGAATGCTACAATATCTAATTTGCTTATTTGCGTAAGTGTTAAAGACAAATATGAATTTAAAACTTCAACGTTTCATCCATCTTATCACGATTGTAAAAAGCCTCGGGCCAAAAAAACGAATCATCATACCTGTCAATCGAGTTTTAAACATTCGTAAGAAATGCTGAATATTCTTTATTGTTTTTAGAATATTTGCTGCAAATACTGGCAAGTGCATGGCATCATTTTAAAACTGTGAACTAATTTCTTTCTAATGTGTCTCTTTTTTTCTCAGGTCAACCAGTTTATAAGCAATCCAGCGACTGTAAGTGTAAATAAAGTTAATAAATCATGATATCATTAAATATTTTAAACCTTCATCTAATCTTCATTCCTAATATCTGTAGTTAATATTGATCTAAAATTTCAGTTACATTATAGCAAAAAATTTATGAAATCGTCTGTCATACAAATTGGCAGTTACAATATCAGTTCAGTCAAAAAGAGAAACAAACTCAAATATTTTGATTTAATGCGTAGGTCCAGGCAATCTTAAATGGAGCACAACAGCAACGACAGTCATGGGCAATGGTTACGGTTCAGATCCAGATCAATTAAAATATGCTGACGGCTTATTTATCGAACCTAAAACACAAATTTTATATGTTGCTGATGCTGCCAATAATCGTGTTCAAAAACGTTATCCAAATGGTAAAATCGAAACAGCGGCCGGGAGACCAGATGGCGAAGGTGGATCAACACCAGACAAGCTAACGAGTCCTTCAGGTGTTTTTGCAGATGAAAGTGAAAATGTTTATGTTGCTGATTTGCATAATCAACGAGTTCAATTTTGGCAAAAAGATGCTAAAAGTGGTAAAACAGTTGCGGGTAATGGAACTACTGGGTCAGCATTAAATGAATTTAATTCTCCGATTCGAGTTTTGCTTGATTCAAAGAAAAATATCATCGTGGTCGATTTGCAAAATCAACGTGTAACACAATGGTCATTACCATATGATCCAACAAAATCTGTTGGCACACTCTTAGCTGTATGTATTGATTTTATTTTCGTTGAACGAGATCCTATCCTATACTTTTGAAATGAAAAAAAAGAAACACATCTAACGTTTACATTGTCTGAACTGCACTGAATTAAAAATGTCTTATACTCAATTTATAAATGATGAGGCATAGCTGAATGGTTGACTAAAACACGGTAAAATTAAAAGGATTACTATAGTTTATTGATACGAGATCTTCTTCTTTCAATTATCTTACGATATTTCCTGTACCGATACCTAGCCCTTTCTAAAATATTTGAATGAAGATCAAACAGATTGAGTTTTACATAAAATGGCAATCGTTTTATATATTGCTATATTTTGAATGGTTAATACTTCGTTTTTGCTCTAGGGTGGTAATGGTGCAGGTCTTAATCCATATCAGTTAAATTTTCCAGTTGGATTATATTTCGATGAACCAAATAATATATTGTACATAGCAAACGATGTATCCCATTCAGTAACGCAATGGGAACTTGGAACTTATGGTACTAAGTCCATATATGCAGGTATTCCAGGCAGACCTGGTAGTTCTGCAGCTCAATTAAACGGTCCCGAAGGCATAACTCTTGATAAGTATGGTAATTTATATGTCGCTGATTGTATGAATAATCGAATCCAAATGTATTGTCCCAATGCTGTATATGGTATCACAATTGCGGGGACTGGACGAATGGGTAATGGAAGTAATGAATTTTATTTCCCCCATGATGTAGCATTTGATTCGGAACTCAATTTATATGTTACAGATACATATAATTTTCGCATACAAAAATTTGAAAGAATAAAATAAAAAAAATTAATTATTGGTCGATATATTTTCCATTTCTTCTATATAATACATTCATTTTAACAATGAAAGGTGTATCGAAATGAAACACTAATTGTACTGCGGGGTGTGGGTGGTGGATATGGGTGATGGGTGGCTGTGGGTGTGGAGCGGGTGTGGGATGTGAGGGTGGATGTGGGTATGATAGCCCTATGGGCACATACTCACATCTACACCCACGCCCACACACCCACACCCACACCCTACCCACACCCACACCCACCCACACCCACACCCACATTGAAATGACATAAATAAAACAATGTTAAACAATACATATTGTCTGTCTATCGATGCGTGTATGTCTGTTAGAGAGATGTTTTAGAATTGGTATTATTTGGTGATGCTTCATTTAGTTTCAGTCAAATAAATGCACTAGAAATCAAATAAATATGGGTGAAAGTAGTAATCGATAGAGACGAAAATTCGATTTTGTGATTGAGATGCTAAAGGACTCTGAAAAAACATAAAACCAAAAATGACATGAGTGTAAATAAAAATTTTCTCTTTTCCATATACTAGCTATGTTGTTTTCGATACAATCGATAGTGACCTATAGACCCACATTTCAATCCAATTGCATTCGATTCTTATTCAAGGTCTGACTCATACTCACTCGAGTGGGTGTTAATATGAGCAAAGAGAAAACAAAATCCATACTCACATCCACAAGAAGTAACATTATGCTGCGTGACAATAATAAATAGAAAAATTTATTTTTGAGATCAATTGCTATGTTTATGAATTAAAAGAGCTGAATGATAGGCTACATGACAACAATGATAAAACGAATGTAGCGCTCGTTTAATTGTTAAAGTAAAAATGTCAGAAGCTCTCATAGCTGCAACTGAGTCAGTTCTTGGTTTTTTTCTGCTGTTGTTCTTCAAATGGATCTAGATGGCTTCATGTTTCGTTGAACCACTCTTGTTCTTACCGTTGCTCATATTGCCATGGATAATTGTGGGTGTAGTTTAATCGATGTCCACACCCAAGATCATTCCATGTATATCATAAATGTCTTAGTAGTAAACGTATCTGAAAAGTTTCCACCCTAACCCAACGAACAGTTTTTGAGAAAATTGTAATATTGTCTTTTGAAACTTCGTTAAGTGTCACAGTTATTATACTTCAATAATCATATTGAAAAATAAGATCTTTGAGACATTTTTCTCTTAAATAAGACTTATGAACATTTACTTTGAGCGAAGAAGAAAACATCAGCTCAAAATATATACTCAATTTTCTCTGCTTTTCATTACCTTTTAGATTAATTTGTATATTTATAAAATCTAAATTAATAAATGACGACTTTAAAAGTTTAACTACAATATTAATCTTTAAACATTCTTATTCTTAATATCATATTGAATTTGATTCATTCGTTATTGTTTATTATTCAAATTTTAATCATGTCTATGCAGACTGTTATTGCGCCACATTTTTCTAAGATATAACGCCTCTCTTAGTCTTTCACTGATATGACAGTCAAACATTTATCATAGTTCAATATTCACATGTCCTAGAGGAATGTCCACTCCAGAAAACGACTGATTAAAACAACGTCGAACATATTTGATGAGGAATATAATCTATTGAGTTACTATCAAAACTAATTTTTCAGATCTTTTAAGATGAAAACAGCACAAAATTCTCAACGGATATACTTTTTACTCAATTAAAAAAAAATAAAAATCTTGCCTAAAAACTGTTCGATTAACAATCAATTTAAAATTTGCCTATGGTATCGACTATGTTGAACTCTATTCTTGTTTTATAACCAATAAACTTCATTGATATAAGCCATTTAGTTGCACATATCGAAATATGTGTTTTTTGTTTAATAGAAAAATCATCTGTTACCGTAATCTTCTCTCATAGACAAGCCAAAGCAAGCAAAAAAAATGATATAAAATTCATTTTTACAGAAGAAGGAATTAAAGTTAAACTTTATAACGACCACGATTGACAAGTTGTAGAGCTGGATTTTGCTATAAAAAGAAGAAAAAAAATGATTTATTTTTAATAAAATAAATTTATATATGTTGAACTTACCATTTTCATCATTTCTTCTTTAATTAATCGAGTAATTTCCTCTTTAGCTAATTGAAGACTATATGCAGTTGATGATTCAATATGTAAATAAAGTTTTCTATCATCTTGTGTAACTTCTTTATTATTTGAAAAATATTGACCATGTACAGATATATCAACATCAGCATACTCACATATATGTGCTCGTGTTTCCTATTTTGAAAAAAAAATATTCTGTATTCTCAATAAATGTATCTTACTTTGCTTAAAATTTTCGATCGAACATTTTGTGGAAAATCATTTATTTCTAACTCTTCTTGAAATATTTTGGATACATTTAGAGTTACTTGTATTTCTTCTTCGGGTTTTTCATAATGTAATTTTCGATTTAGTTCATTCGCTCGTTGTTGTGCTACAATACGATTCTAAAAAAAAAGAACAAGAAAAAACGACATATTCTATAATAAATATTCGAATAGTTTATGAAATACTTACGGATACACCTGTATTTAATATACCACCATGTTGAAATAATGAAGTTGTTGCTTCTTGTATGGCATCTCGAGTTTCAGATTTGGTGAATGTAAGTCTTAAAATAAAATCGAAATTCATTGTTGTTTTATTTGTTCAAACTTGAATACAATCGTAGAGGAAAAAAAAGAATTAATCAATAGTTTTCTATGAATTTATCAGTGAGTTAATATGAAAGCAATTCGAGATGTACACAGTAAGTTCTTTTTTTTTGTATAGTGTATACTGACCGAGAAAAATTTTCATATACGCGAAACTCGATCGAACCGTACTATGATATTCTTTTAGAAGATTATTAATCGAAATCGAATAGTCATGTTTAAAGATACGAAATAATTATTTCCATTTTGTTTAGTTGTTATCGTTCAAAGAGAAACTGTATAGTTGTTTAGGAAGGTTGAGTGAAGGAAATTCAAGATCTGATGTTTAAATGAATCTTTTTTTCTTCGAGATATATATCAATAATAAAGCTCACTGTGTAATATAAGTATTACAGAATAGACAAGCGTAAAAAAGTAGAAAAGAGCTGAAATAAGATTCTTTGTCAATTTTAAATAAAAATAATCAATGCAATCAAAAACTTTTCGAAAATTAAAATAAAAGTGTCTTGCTTGAAAATTCGATCTTGAACTAAGTATATTCATATGACATGAAATGTCCAGTTCTTTACGGTAACACTTTCAAGAGATACGCAACAAACAAGAATAAGGAAATAATTCATTTCTAAGGAGAGAAACGTTCTATGTGTCAAAACTGGCACTCTATAATTATAAAGATATTCGTTTATATAATAGTAACAAAGTTTAATTTAAAATATTTTGTTTTTGAAAAAACAATGATTTTTTTAACGTAAACTTTGATTGAATATCTCTGAGTTGAAAGCTACTCGATCGCGAAATTAATTACAGATTTGGATTTTTCGATTCACATTCTTTAATATTCATCATCAAATCAAATATAAATAAAATCATATTTACCTAGCTGCTACTTGCGTAGCTAATTTTAATTTCGATGCTATATCATTAACAGTTGTTGAACCATTAGTTTCTTCATTTTGATTAACTAATGTCTTATCGTTAGTTTTAATATTTATTTTACTCTTATTAAATAATGATTGAATTTGTTGATCAATCTAAAACAACGAAAAGAGATTATTTATATATTGTAAACGCAATCAAAATATTAAACATACAACTTGACTTTCTTCCTCTTCATCAAAATCTGCTAAACCCATAGCAACAGCTTGTATACTTTTTTGTTTTTTCTTTAATTGTATTTCTGATGAATTAAATTCATAACTACCATGTCCACTAAAACCACCACTACCAACTTTTACTTCTATACCCATGGCTTTCACTTTTTTAACATAATTATCCCATAATAAAGTTAATTCTTCTGGTATAGGTGCATTAGATGTTTTCAAAGCTTCTATTATATTACCCGCATAACGTTCTTGTGTTGGTGTAATAAATGTATAAGCATAACCTATATGCCCTGCTCGACCTGTACGTCCACAACGATGTACATAATCTTCATAATGATTTGGACAATCATAATTAATAACAAGAGTTAAATTTTTAACATCTAAACCTCGTGCAGCAACTGATGTTGCAATTAATAATGGTATATCACCATTTTTAAAATCTGTTATTATTGAATCACGATCATATTGATCAATACCACCATGTAATGACATACATGGATAAAGATTACTCATTAATTTGTTCATTAATTCATCGCAATGTTCTTGTGTATCAACAAAAACAAGAATTGAACCTTGTGGTTGATATATACCAAGTAATTCGAGTAATTTTAAATATTTTTGTTCATCATCATCATCAAAAATAACCTAGTGAAATAAGATGAGATTTAATTTAGTTTATTTTTAATTTAGTTTTTTAATACTTACGATATTTTGTATAATATCTTTACAAACTATACTTCGTCCACCAACAGTAACTTCGATAGGTTTATAAAGATTTTTACGCATTAATGCTTCCATCTTTTTAGGAAATGTTGCTGAAAACATAACGATTTGACGATCATGACGAATACTATGGAGAATTTTTGTCACCTAGTAAAAAAAAATATAAAACATATTTTTGTTTCATTGGAATTAAAAACGAACTTTTCCTTATGTACCGATCTCAACAACAGAACTTAGATCAATGATTCACACTGGCAACGTTCCCGAACCTCTAGATCTAGGAACCTGAAAAATGATCTACAAGTATCTATTTTCATTCTTCATTTTCTATTCAAAAGATATATTTTATTTATAATGTCCATCACTATGAATTGTACATAGACAATATTTAACAGCATGAAGAACAGCAGCAGAATGACTGTGCTCCACTACTGATAGAATTATGTGACTATTTTCTCAGAATAACATTAGACTCATCGATAATAGCACGAAGTAGAAGTCAAAATAAAGAATTTCAGATAGAGAAACTTCTTCTACTCTTGAAAATTTAATTGCACTGTTCTTCAATTTTGTAAAGAATTAAATACAATGGAACTTATTGCGAAAATTTTTACTCACACTCATGATTCACTTGATGGATAAGACTTCTGCATGTAAACAAAACAAAATATCTGTATTTCCCATAAAAATTTCGAACTTTAATTGAAAAACATTTATAATGTATATCGAATTATTCGCGATAGAAAATTCTCAAAAACAAAAAAAAAATCATTTTTCTATTCTATGATAAAACAGGAGTAAACTGAGAGTCATTCTTACCTGTGGTTCAAAACCCATATCAAACATTCGATCAGCTTCATCGACAATAATATAAGTAACTCGTCGAACATTTGTTACTCTCCCTAAAAGAAAACCATTCAATAATTTACGTAAAACATCAATGAATCAATTTTTCTACTAACCATTATTAGCAGTTAACATATCAACCAAACGTCCAGGTGTACATACAATAATTTCTGCACCACGTTTAAGTTGTGCCTAAAAAATATATATATTTCAAGATTAAATTTTTAACATGTAAAAAAATAAAAATCAAACATACAATTTGTTCTGATATACTTGTACCACCATAAACAGCAATACAACGAATATCAAATAATTTAGCAAATTTTTTACATTCTCTTGTTGTTTGTAATGCTAATTCACGAGTCGGTGTCATAATAATAGCTAAGACAAAAAGAAATAATTAAAATTAAAAAATATTTACTTTTTTTTTTACCAATTGGACCATCACCATCATTTAATGATGGCTGATCTATTATATGACGAAACATTGGTAAAAGAAATGCTAATGTTTTTCCACTGCCTGTTTTAGAAATACCAATCATATTTCTACCAGAAAGAATAATTGGTAATGCTTGAGCTTGAATAGGTGTTGGATTTTCGTAATTAAGTCTAAAGAAAATATGATTAGTTGAAGAAAAAGAAAAACAAATTTTTTTATATACTTTTTTAAAACTTGTAAAATTTTAGTAGATGTTATACATTGTGACCAAGTTTTTATTGGTCTTGGACATCGTTTACCAACTACATTGATATCATCGAGTTCTTTTCGGTAAGCAGCAACTTCTAAAAAAGAGTTACAAATAAAAGATACAAGAATTTAAAAAAGAAAAACATTCTTTTTACCAGCTTCTGTCATATTAGCTATCTCGGATATAGCTGTATAAAATTCTTTACGAAATGGTCGATAATATATTTTATCATGATTTGTTATCATCATATCCTTTGAAAAAAGAAGGAACGATAAAAATTAAAATTGAATATATTGTTTGAACTGTTAACTTACTAATTTTGATTTTTTACTGTTCATTCCAGATATACTATCAAGATCTTCATTTGACTCAGTAATTTCTTCTTCTGATGAATATTCTAAACCATCCATGTCTTGTTCCATAATTAGACCTTTTTCTTTAGCAGATTTAGCTACACCACTACGAATTGTAACAAGTGATGGAGCTAAGGATGTTTGATCATTAGTATCCATAGGTTCAGTTTTAACTATTGATAAACCATCGTCATGATCATTGGCTGTTAGTACTATACCACTTGATTCAACTGACTACAAGAAATAAAACAAAACAAAAGTTTATTTTAATATTAATTAAAAATATGATTGGATCTTATCCAAAGTTTGCTAATACTCATTTCTAAATTTGATTTTTCAATTCAATAATACTATTACTTGGAAGAGATTTGCGTATGTAAATAATGTTTTATTAAACTCTGATGAAATGAAAAGTACCATGTAGTCTAAAAGTTATTAACTCGAGTCTCTCACGTGTACATAAACTCATACGGAAAGTTTTCCAATTGATAAGTCATATTTGAGTAAAAACGATGTGTTCTTAGCTTATTGTTGCAGAAATATTGATAAAACTGTTCACAAAACGTTTCTTGATAAAATCTAGAGTCTGTTTACCTAAAATTCTGAATAGGAAATCGTTCTATATATAATCAGAGTTTTTCTTTAATTTTTTTTCGAGCGATTACTATTGAGGAAAAACATGCAAAAAGATTTTGTTTCTAAACTTTTTATCTTTAACTGTCATCCTATACACTGAAACTTGAAAATGCCTTAAAGAACTGCTTGTTAACTCTAGTTTATTCTTCATTCGATGTTATAACCTACTACAATTCAACTGAATCTCTCAATTTTTCTTAAGCTTTCTACATCCAATTGATTAATCAATGTTTAAATAAATATTGTTCTTACTTCATTTTTAATTGTTTTTTTAACAATTTGAATAATTGATCCTTTGTTATTATTTTCACGGAAATCTTTAACTTCTTTTGTAATACTTTCCATAAATCTATCTAAAGGATCGTCTTCGTCATCATCGATTTTTTCAACAGTTGTACATGCAGCTGCTTGTGTAGCACGTTCTATTGCTTCTTGTTGTTTATATGTTTTACGTACTGCAGCAACATCACGTTTAAGACTGACTGATGGTATACAAACGTTTTGTAAATCTTCTTCATCGTCGTCATCACATTCATTTTCTAGTGACCAAAATTTACTCTAAAGAGACGAAAAAAAATTATTAAAAATTGAATTAAAATTTATACAAAATGCTCTAAAAGTTCATCGAAATTTGAAGATGCTTCTTTACTCAGCTTTGTCTAGAAGAAAAAACAATATTTAAACCAAACAGAAACTATCTTTATGTATTGCTTCTGTATCGAATTCGATTGATATGATTCGTCTTATAATTATAGGCTGTTTAAACTCAGTGAATAATAAAGCGAACGTGTTTAACTCTTATATTTATGGATATTAAGATTAGTGTAAGTAATGTAAAATAAATGAAAATTTGACCGTCGTTTCAACAAAAATTCTTTGAATTCGAATTAAATAAGGATTTAATAATATTTATTACAATTCTTATTCAACCTTTGTTATCCTGATCCTCTGACAAAACTTGTTACTAAGTTAGTACGCTTAACAAAACGGCCAACAACGTTCATAGTAAAAGCATCTACCCTCTTTCTCACTCCTACGGACTATGATAGACGCTAGGTAGATATCATTAGGTGGCATGCCTTAGTAGTTATGTTGTTCAGTAGTTTGTTAGACTATATGGGGGACCTCAAGAATTGTGAGTCAGGTTGGCCTTCCATCCAAAGTTACAGCTAGTTATAGTTTCAGGAAAGATACTTGGCTATTACATCTACAGCTACGCAAAACTTCATACTACAAGGTAGCTCGAAGACACGAGTGCTCTTCCTTCTTCCAGAGTTTAGCACAAACCTGGAAAGACACATTAGCAAACCCGTCAACATGATATATCATATATCACTAACATCTCGTTCTAATACATCTTAATTACCTATTGCATTTCTGAATGATTAAATAAAACAATTTTACTATGTTGATAAAAACTCTTTTTTTTTTATAATCTTGATGGATTTTCTGAATATTATATATTTGTTTGTTATACTTTTGTAGCTTGTGCAGCTGATTGTCGTCTGACTTTATCAATACCAAGCATTATTCGACGTTCAGCACGCCATTGTTCAACACGAATTTTACGTTTCTGAATTTCTTCTTCCAAACGTTTCTGTTCAGTTTCCTGTTGAAGATATAGAAATCGAAAAAACAATAAAAAATAAAGAAAAACTATTACTTTATTAAGAGGTTCATTTGTAGTCGTTATTATTGATGTTGTTTGATTAGTAGAAGTTTGAATTGATTTACGTTCTTTATCAGCTGTCGATGAACGATATCGAACTGGAGATCTTGATCGTGATGTGCGACGAGTTTCACTGCTTTCTTTCGAATGTCTAACAAAGAAAAACAAACATAGATTTGATATTAATTTGCAAATATGTTTTTATTTCTCATACTTTTTTGATGATTTTCCATTATGTCTATGTCGATGTCGACTAGATAAATGTTTTCTAAATAAAAAAAATCAAATGAATTATTGTTTTGTTCGAAGATACAAAATACCGCAAAGATACAAAAAAAAAATACACAACAGAAAAGATTTATTGTCTAATGTTCATCGACGTTGAATTAACAATTTGAATGTAGAATTGAATGTAAAAACGTATTCCGCTGATCTATGAAAATAAAGAAAAATAGTTGTAGATTTATATACATCAAATAAAGTAAGAGAACTTCTTCATCTATCCGTCAGTGTCGAAACTTAACAATATTTTTAATTTAATCTGAAGTATATTTAGATTTCTGAAAAAGTCAATTTCTATACCTCAAGAAATTTCAGTAATTACAAAAATTTATAAAAATTCTCATTGTTTTTGGAAAAGAGTTCGCTATTTCTTATAGATTTTATTCTGCCTCTATACATAGAAAGATTAAAGGCATTAGAATTATGTTTCTAGTGTTGATTTCAGAAATTTGTTAGTAGTTTCCTCAATTTGAACACGTCTACATAAACATTTTAATCAATTAATTGTTTTTAATGTGAAATTTCTGTTTTGTTATTCCTTTTGAACTTTTAAATAATAGAATTTTAACTGTATGTATCTCATTTTTATGCTGAATTAATAAAAGAATAAAAATTTATTTTTACCCGTAATCGACGAGGAATAAATTTGTTCATCATATATAATTATTGTGCGAGATTTTTGAAGATAATAAAATTAATTTTGTTCAATAAATAATTGAATATTGAGAGTCGCCTAAAAGAAGAACGGGATCCACTTTTTACTAGGATTATTTATATGCAAACAAGAATACATTAAAAAAAACAGAACAAATCAAGATTTCTCATTTAAAAAAGAATTTTTAGAAAAGTTTCATACAAAAAAAAAGTAGAAAAAATGAAAGAAAATTGCTTACCGAGTTGGCATTATTTAATAATATATCAACGCTGTGGTGGCTAAATATTGATAATAAGAGTTTGGAACAGGGGTATATAGTTTTGTAATATTAACTGTCGAGAAAGAAATGAATGGAGAACAAGTGAAATAGTTCTTTCGAAAGAATATGAGTCAACATTTAGCCAATCATTATGATGATCAATAGAGAGCGCAAGCATACAAGTCATAAAGTCGAACACAAAATAATGACGTGGTGTTGTTAAATAATAGAATTCCTAATTGCGAAGAAACGCTGCACTGAACTAAAAATTCAAGAGAGAAGATATATCCAACTATTTTATGAACTGCATGCCGTCGGATGAAAACACCGGTGTCCTGAAGGGAGTGGGTGTGTTCTGCTTCTTTAACCCACATCCTCAAGAAGTTTCATTAACGAAGTAGAATTCATTCACTTCATTCCATAGTCTTATGAAATTAGATAGATATGTTTTCAAAGTTCACATGAAGAACTTAATTATAGACTTTCTTCAACCGATATATAATCAAACTATTTGTAACAATCGAAGAAAATAGTAAGAGATTTCTGTTTTTATCTCAAAACTAGATATACACAAGAAAAGAAAAATATTCTCTTTGTTATTCGAAAGAATATAATTGATGACTAGATTAAAAATAGTAAAAAAATCAGAATAGACGAACGGATCTTTTGAAGATTCTTCTACTAGAACAGTATTCATTCAACGTACATGTTATGAGGTTGTTCCCACTTTGACATCTCTCTCCATATATAGAAAGAAAGAAATACTGGTATTGTATAGTCCCTAATGTTCTAAGATGCCCTTTTTCTGAGTAAGAGTGCAGAGTGAAATGCATTTTTTTTAATTTTTTTTCCTTCGCGTTCTATTTCCTTCCTGTTATATTTCCTCACTGAATATAAAGCAAAAAAAAATATTACTGGCAACCAACTATACCAATGCAACAGTGTCATCTTTAATCTATTATTTATCTTCGTCAAGACGATTTTGTCAGAATAATTTTGGAAGCAATAGATTTCACATGACTACAAGTAACTCAAAATATAACTCTTTGTTCAAAGAACTCGATTCAGCAAAAATATATGATTATGTTAAATCATTTATTTCAAATCTTCATAATCATCTGAATACTCTTCGAGCTGATTCTTTTAGACCAGAACATCGAGATGAATTTCTTGGTCTATGTTCTCAATGACAGGATTTAATTATTCAAACACATGGTTTTTGTGATAAAGCTCTACTATATCTTGAATATGCTCTTACACAATTTAATTCATCAGATCCTGTTAATGTGAAAATTCTAATCGAACAACTTCTTTCTCGAGTCGATCCAAAACATATTCTTGATCAATGTCAACGATTGGAAGATAAGATTTTGTCATTTAATAATCGAATTGGTACGGATGAATATTACGAAACAAGTAATATCATGCCATTTCTTTGCACTGGTTCTGGTACCGCCCTGGCTATTATATCTTTAATTGGTTTCTTATTTATGCCTGTAGTGTTGGAAGTTGAAATGGCTTCAGCAACAACTGGCTCTTTGATTACTAATAATGCAGTTCCATCGATGATTTTACTTTCTGTAGGTATCTATAAGACATAATTATTTTGAAGATGAAAACTAAATCTTGATATCTTGAATAGGATTGACCAACATAACAGCAGAAAACGATTTTAGATAATGTAAAAAAAAAATTATTGAAGCAAGTGAATATGTTCTTCAAATGAAAATGAAATTATCGAATATCATTGCACTGTATGATCAGCTTGAAAGTCAATTAGATGTTCAAGATATTTATGATCTTCAGCCAATTTATGAAAATCTCTTGCAAAATATGCGAAATATTCATGATATATGTTCAAAACATGTTTCTATTTAGTGTAAAAACTAATTCATCTATTGATTTATTACTGAAATTATCATGTCGATTCAAATAAAAACAAAAAAGAATATAAATTATTTGAATCAAAGTAGATATTTAACATTATCTTCATAGAACGAAGTATTACATCTATCTGATATAGAAATTACATCGGCAATGAAATGATACACTTGTGATGGTTTCTTTCAAGCGGAATTTTTTTTTTTATACAAGGAATTTTCACAATCGTTCTAAATGATGTTTTTTTCTATCATAGAATAAATGGAATATAGTCTTTCTTTGACATTAAGTGTGTTTTTTTAATTAACAGTTGTTCATAGTTTGTCTGAAAAATGACAAATGTATCTAATGCTTGAGATAATGTCATTATTGGCATTGTAATTTGTTTACATCGTTGAATTAAGCCAACAAACATAAATTTACCATCTTCAGTACTGTAAAATTTACGAGTCTACTAAAGAATAACTTCAATCGATCAAAACTGTCTCCACTTTATAATATTACCAAAAATGCCATAACCATGAATTCCTATTGCTGAATCTTTTCTTTCAAATTCTGGTGTATCAATGTTATCTCGATATTCTTTAATAAAATATTAACAAACTTGTACAACATGCCGACGTTCGTTTGGTGTTTTAATACTTGTTTCTTTCAATGCATTAGCTACCTAAAATAAAAATTCAAAACTCATCTAATCCGATTAATTTTTTCTTTAAGATTTTACTCCAGAGTGTGGGGATGGGTAAGCATCTTCAATTCATTCACACCCACATCCACACCCTAAAATATACAAAACGAGCAATAGCAATTTTCAAAGCAATATAAATAGCACTTTTGTCCAATTTGAAAACAATCAAATTTTTCTACTTGTTATTGTAAATAATTCTCTTTTGTCCAAGCACTCAAATGATGCCAATTACTTTGATTGTTTTATTACTAAATAGAAGAAAACTTTATTTATTCTTGTTATAATATTTTCGTTTTTCCCAAATCAATGTTTCTATTTTGAAAAAATGATCTAAGAATTGACTATGACAGATGCAAACAAAATCTTGCCTTGACAATAACAATGTGAAAGTTAGATTTCGTCATTTGTAGATACAACACAATTACTTCGATTATTGCACTGAGTTTATAAAACAAGAAAAAATATGTGCTATGAATAATAGGTCACATTATCGGCTTGGTAATAGCTAGCCACGTATTGATATGGAAAGTGAAATACTGCAGAAAAGATGTGCTATTATAACTTTATATTCTAACAATATCGATTTTTGAAAAGAAAGAGATTCAACTTCTGTTCAAATATCCATCATATATATGAAAGTTCAAAACGATTTCATAGTTAGTGTTTTACAAATAAGATTTCTGACAGAAATATATTTCTAAACTTATTTTCATCTAAATATCAACATACGTAATTCATTATCTTCGTTATATCCATATGGAAAATAAAAATATAAAAAGTCATATAAAAAGTCGCTCATTCATTCACTAACATAAATTTACTAATAATCTTGTCGTCGATTTTTAATATCGATCTAAGCATTTCATTACGACGATTTCGAATATGTTCTTCATAGTAAAACATGTCAATTTCCAATTGAGAATCAATCTTAATTATGATCTATATTGTCGAAATCTTGGCATCAATCGATCTACTTTCATAATGGTCGTATATATTGAAATAAAAAAGTATTGAATTTCATTTTTTTTCTTTTATTTGAATAATAAGCATTCTATTTCTGATTTAATCGATAGTCAAAAATATATTATATATGAACAAAAAACGAAAGAAAAAAAAACTGAATTTGAATTATAGTAAATAACAAAATATAAATTTTAAATACATTTGATGCACAAAAAGTTTTCAATGATCGAAATAAAACTTGATGAAATATGAAATACAATTTAATGAGTAACATGATGTAATTTTCATCTTGTACATTTATGCTATAAACGTATACGAATGTCATCTCTATTAAATGTTAAATCATTTTGTTTCAATCGAATCAAAGAATTTTTCAACTGTTAATTGTTGATCAACTAATTCATGTTAATAAGTTTATTTTAAGGATACTCAATTGATTAAAATAAAATTTTCCTTGACATCTTACGTAGACACTTCATTCCTTGCAATTATTTCTTTAAGGCAGATAATTTTGACTTTTCATTGTATTATTAGCACCGATTTGAATACCATTCTTTGATGATGATTGATTTCTAAATGAAAAAAGAAATTATTATCTTGAAGTGGTACTTAGCAAAGTGATATACTGTCGTTTAGGTATAGAAAGTGGATTAATAGTACGTGTCCATAGCATTATCATCTTGTATTTGTGCTTTACGTATATATTTCTTATGTTTTTCTTTCTAACATCGAGAAAATCAATATTTGATTTTCAAAAAACAAATAAAAGATAAACAGTAAACTGTTTTAAATAAAATAAATTGAATAAGATCAATAGGAACTTCATTATTTTCTGCATCGACTTTGTTTTTGTATATACGACATCTTGTATGAGTTCTTGTTATAAATGTTTCAGATTTTCTAATCATCGACCAGCTATTCATCGTGAAACTAAAAGTAATTTTCTTTGTTTTATTAAATCAAAATAGTAAATGCCTTAATCTGGCTAAAACTTGATTATTTGTTTGAAATGAATTTTAAGGTCTTAAATATGTGTCTTCAAAAATTCAGCTAGATGCTTCTTAAATCTATTAAAGTTTTAATAGTTTAACAAAATGAATATTGGTTTTTTGTTGTTTGTTTTTATATATCATAAATAAATAATTAATCAATATTAATGCATACGAATAATATGATCAAATGAAGTATTTCAATGATATCCTATACATGGAATTTATTTTAGAATATTTTTTTTTGATCTCATTTTAATATACTTTATAACATTAACCACTTAATGAACCATTCTTTTTTCATATCATTCATTAATACTTTTAATTCAATCTTTTCAGGATGTGGTGATAATAATATGAATAAATAATTGATTTGGCTTATTTGAACGTTGACAATATTAATACCACCAAATTATATTTTACAGTTTATGATAATTAAATATTAGCTTGACCAACAATAATTCAACTGCGAGAAAACAAATAAAATAGAATTCAAATTTATAATATTGTTTGATTTACTTTGAGTACTGTTTTTTTTTATAAAATTTTCAGATTTTTTTTTCAATTTTTAGTTTTTTTCCTTTTGAGATATATTTTGAATTCTAGAAAAAAAAGGAAACGTTTCATTTAGAAAATTCAGTTTCGTTGAAAAGACTCACAAATTATATAAATAAGAAACATTTTACACGAAATTTTTCTACTAAAAACGAAATAAACCACAACTGTGTATAGATAAGATAAATGCAAACTTGATTTTTTAGTCTTCACTTTCTGACGGAAGACGTAGGAACCGTCGACGCCGAACTGATGTTCGTGCTGGTTGTTGTGCAGGTCCATTTATTTGTTGTTGAAGCTGTGTTATTTGTATTTGTTGTGCTTGAACTTGCGCCTGAAGGTTTCCATTTTCTTGTTGCAACTAAAAGATAAAAATGAAATGGCAATATATTGAACAATTTTGAAGATACTCACTTGTGAATTAGCTTCTTGGGCAGCTTCCAATTGTTTTTTAAGACTTGGTGGCTACAATATAAATAAAACAAAACTTAATCATGTTTGTAGAAAAAATTTTGAAACAGAAAAAAAAGAACTATGAGCATGCATAACTAAACAGAGTAACACGATTCATATCATGCTACACTAAACCCTACAGAACTATACAATGCATGCACATTACTATTTTGAATAAAACCTTACTGTTGTTGGTACAACTTGCATGATCTGAAATAAGCAAAAAGATTCAAAGCAAGCGTCTCATGAGAAATACCAATACAAGCTAATAAGTGAAGAAATATATACATCTACCACCAATATCAAACAAGAAATACAACGATACACATACATATAGGTATAGAAAAAAAAATAAGGAGCAGAAAGAGTTAAAGGAAGCAAAATCATTATAAATAATTAAATTCACAGTCAATCCACTAAAATACAACTTACTAATAAATTCAAGTTTTTATTTTGACACATTTTTGTTAATGCTGAAAAAAATCATCTGTTGTTCAACAATAATCAAAAAGTCCTTCTAGCTGTTTCGCTCTGAAATCACAGATCGAAGAATATTAAAAAAAAATACTCACCAGCTGGTACAATGACTAGTAAAAAATCTAAAAAAAGAAAAAGATCAATCTCATATCGAGAAAAATATAGACATAAGTAAAAATTAAAATAATATCATCCTTTTCAATAAATGCAAGTACTGAGTTAAAATAAAATACCACCTACTCAAACACTATCTATTCAAATGATATATAATATCTTTTTCATAGCTATTTATATCACAATGTTAGATAATAACAAAGATAAAATGTGCTTTGTTCGCAAACTAAGCTGATGTGTTAGACCTCAAACAGACTAGACGGATTAAAGTGATCTAAAACTGAACTAACGAATACATTGGTCGAGAAAAAACAACCGTACATGAAAAAGCATTAAGAGATGGGGTTATTGATCAATAAAACAAATTGTAACATATTGGTTATGAATTTCCAATATTTACGTAGATTTTCATTATATGTGTAACATTTGAGTTTTTTTCTTATAACATACACTTCTCGGCATCTTCCAAGAATAATAGTATCATAACATTGAGGAATCTTTTTAACTATTTTCTATGACTTAAAATCGATTGGAACACGATTCTCCGAAGTTTCTTTCTAATTGCCCAAGAACAAAATGTTTAACTGTTGCCATACTATAATATCTTTTCATAAATTCACGATTAACATTATTCTCAGGTATTGCCAAGGAAGCATGAGAAAGATTTACTGAGTATGCAACTTCTTCATTCATCATTGAAAGAGAATTATTTTACGTTTAATAAATGAAATAACAGTATGAGTGCCAAAAAATTTTTTACAGAGGACTTGAAAAAAAAAAGATTTCTATATAGAATGCTTTCTCTTATCGATTCGACAAAGAAAATTAAATTTATTTTCGCTTGTCTTTGTAAAACTATTCTTTCTTTATACTACCATGATATTTATGCTATTAATTATGGTTGTTTTTTTTTTGTTTTGTTGGCCTTGTTAATTCTAAATCAATCGTTTAAATCAAAGATTATTTTGTGGAAAAAAAAGTAATAAATATTCTGATAAATGAATTTATTCAAAGACTATTTTTGTCGCAATGAATTTTTTTGTACAAAATGTTTCTGCATCTGTAGAAGCATTTAATCAATTTACTCAAAATAAAGCATATGCTATATCTTACTGAAGAAATTAGGATTAAATCTTAAGATATTAATAAATAGTATTAAATGCTACTGAATCATTAATTGATCAAGTAGTTCATTGTCTTATTATGTTAATAAATATTGAAGAAGATTATGAAATAATTAATCAAATCTATTTACAATGTTTTAAATTATCTGAATTTTATCCTGTATGATTTTCAATGAATGTTGTCAAATTAGCATACAATGCTAAAACAAGTAAAAAAACAATCAAATTGATAAATAAGTTTTAAAATAAAAATAAAATATTTTGTCATATAATTTCTTTTTGGATAATGAATAAATTGCTTAAATGTGATTATACATGTATAAGTGCCTATCCATTATTACAATTTTATATAAGTGCGTGAATAAACGACATGTTTATACACAAAGACAATACAAAACAAAACAAAAAAAGAAAAAGAAATTTTTAAGCTATAGTTCTCCACCATGTTCTGCTGATGAAGTAATTTTTGATGGCCATAGTTTCTTTAACCATCTTTTTCCATGAAATGATTCATCAGTCGTTGATTGATGCTGTTGTTCATCAGTTTCATTTCCACATAAAGGCCTAGTTGGCTCTCCAACACCGTGTTCTTGATGCATTTGACTTATATATAGGTACCCAATCCCTCAACCAATGGTTTATAATGTTCAAAAAAGAAAGCATTTATTTGTGCATCCAAAATAAGAATTGTAGCAAAATAAAAAAAGAATAGAAGAAGAATAACTGCAAAACAATTTGTCCTAATAAAAAAAAAAATAGAAACTAATATTTATTTAAAATAAATTCAATATGATTAATTGATTTACCTGCATAATTTCCCATAAATCTTTGTACATATAATGGAACTGAAATAATAAATATTTCAAGTGTACAAGCCGCAACGAATGCTCCACACCATGTAACTTTAAATGACATTTTTTTATTTGGTACAAACCAATAAATACTTTCAAAAAAAAATAAATCCAACAAGTAATGAAAACATCATTCCAGCAAGAAATGTTCCAAAACGACCACCACCACCTGGTATAATACTTGTTAAAGCTGCTGGTGCTGAATTAGCTGCAAGCATTATTGGAATAATTGTTATAAATAGAAAAAGCATTCCAAAAGCTAACAAATTTTGTCGAAGAAATGTTCGTTGAGGTAAACGATAAACAATAGTCATACATTTATCAATAGCAATAAATAATCGAGATGCACCAAATAATACAAAAAAAAATACCAATAACTAATATGAAACCGGCATCTTTTGATAAACGATCAAAAGCAAGATCTACTACCTCAAAAATAAAACAAAAACAAAACAATATTTGCTTATTTTAAATGAATTTTATTTACTTGTTTAATTCCAGCTTGTGTAGTATTATCCGCTGGAAAGAAATGAATAACTTTTTCTTTCACTTCATTTTGTACATCAGGATAATTTTTCAAAACTAAACCTGTTATTCCAAATAATGCAACAGCTATTGGAAGAAGAGTAATTAATATATTATATGCTAACATTGCAGAAAAATCCATTGACCAATCATTTAAAAATTTACTAATAAAACGACGTA
>CAJNOP010000155.1:219667-237425 GCA_905250075.1 Rotaria sp. Silwood1 | reverse complement strand
AGCTTTCATTTGACCCGAATATGTCCTATCTCTTTGATTATCAATACACATACCTCCATTGTAAGTGAACTTCTTCATACTGAAAACAACTTGCTGCTTTTGTTTGAGAATAATTTAAGTGAATAATTGTATTGAAGAAAATTAAGTTTTTGAAAAGAAGATTCTTCTTTAAATATGTTTTTATAATCAGTCTTGAAGACAGATTCGTAGACTTGTCACTTGTGACTTCATCTGCATAACATTTATAAATAAGAAATAAGTTGTATGCTAGATATATTCAGCAGTCTTTTGCTTTCAATCATGCATCGATACACAGACACGATCAGAGAAAAATGACTATTCAAAATTATATTTATTAGGAAAAAAATTATTTCTTTACAAAAGATTTTATCGATATTTTTTATCTTTTTGACCAAATCGATTCTTGAATTTATAAATCTTAGATCGTTTTAGTAGTGTATTCAAACATCTTGATCGAGCTGATTTTGCTTCATTCATGTATTGAGTTTTATTATTACGCTCATCACTTATCAACAACTGCTCGATGGAATTGATATGTAACCAAGCTTGGAACAGATTCGTTCTTTTAGATGTAAAATGATCGAATGACCGCAAGTTAATGACCAACTCGTTAATGTGGAAAAGAGTGTGAGTGTGGTTGTGGGTGGGTGTGGGTGTGGTTGTGGGTGGGTGGGTGGATGTGGGTGTGGGGGGTGGGCGCGTGAGGTGTGGGTGTGGGGGTGGGGGTGGGTGTGGATGTGGATGTGGATCTGGGTGTGGGTGTGACTCAAGAGGGAAACACCGTACTTTGTTCTTTAATGTACTTCAAAGTACTTTATTGTACTTTAATATACTTCAAGCTACTTTAAGATACTTCAATGGGCTTATGCACTTCAAGGCCTATCCACGAGTAGTCTTCATGACTCTTCAAAGCCTATCTAGGGGTAGTCTTCATAATTCTTCAACGGCTACCTAAGGGTAGGGGAAGTTACCGTTACGTTACGAAGTACCTGGTAACGGAAAATTTGCGGTCCTTCCATTTTCATTTATGCGTCATCTTTTATTGCTTCTCGAATGCCTATCCTATAGAACTGCCCCTGGGCCTCAAATCCTATGTTCCAGGAGTACTCGTAGGTCCTCAAGTTCTATCTTATAGGGGAACCTTAGGTCCTTATACCCTATTGTATAGGGATACCCATAGGTCCTCAAGTGCTATACTACAGGGGTACCCGTAGGTCGTCAACAGCTATACTATAACGGTACCCTTAGGTCCCCAAACCAATTTCATTGATACTTTATATTATTTTGATCTGTTTCTATCTATGTATCAATCAATTTGATTTCACTATGATAACATGTGAAGGTCCAATATTATCTCTATGAACAATGGGCTTAGCGCTCTTGATACAATCCTAGATTTTGCTTTGTCTATAGTTGTTTGTGCTATATTTAATATTGTACTACTTAATTGTATTCTTCGTCAAAAATATCGTATGAGATAACGAAAAATATGGAAGAAAAATCGTCGTCTTATCATTCAATTATTACTAATTGTCATCTTACATAATATTGTTTGCTTTCCCAATACTTGTCTATATAGCAATAGATTCCATGAAAGATGCTCTCGAGACAGTTGCTTCCCAGCAACATTTGCTTTCGAGGCTCAAATCAAGCCCTAATCAAAACCGAAACTCATTCTCTGTCTCGCCCTCATCCACACCTACATTCTCATCCTCATCTACGCCCTCACTCTCACTCAGCCTCACGCCTACACCCTCAACTATTCGGAGAGCAAATGTCGTTAGGGAGCAAATATCGCTGGGTAGCAAGTGTTCCAGGAGCAACAGTCGTGTTACCATAACAATAAGTCTGTTTCCATATGGCTATTATACGGTTGTTATGTTTTGTTCATTTGTCTCAATAATGGAATTATCTAAATTATGGTCACGTTTCATTAACAATGTTATACAACTGACAATAAACAATGCAATGGTTCGTGCTACTATTCGAATATGATTGTTCAGCATTATGCATAATAATTAAATGATATGTAAATGTAAACAAAATTTTATAGAGACTATTCGAAAGCTAATGAGAAAGACTATCGACTACGTTCATAAATTTAGTTGTCAATGCTGTCATTTTTCTATATATTGTAAATTTTTATAAAAATTCTAAAACTTCATCTAATCACTTCAAAAAGTCCAGATAGCTTTTTTTAAAGAATATGTCATCTACTGCTCTCTCGGAATTATTGAATATCGATTCTGTACGATTGAATGTTGTTAGCAAACCAATCATTCTTTGAAAGAAGCAGTTCTATTCTTTTTGGAGAATAACTATGAATATTGATGTTTTCGTTATTCCTATATTAATTGGAATACACTAGGAGGAAACGGCAGACTTTTATACTTGAAATTATTTTGCGTTACTTCAAAGTACTTTGAGCTAAATTAAGCTACTTCAAACGTACTTTGAACTGCTTTAAATTATCTTAAGCTATTTTGAACCACTTCAACCTACTTTAAGTCACTTTGCTTACAAGATGGTCGACTAGAGCGTCAATTATTCTTACCGAGAAATAAAGAATTTATTTTTTTTCTATCATTTAATTTAAATTTCTTTTGTGGTCGATTTATACTTTTTTTGGTTTTATCACAATGATTTCGATTTATTTATTTTATTAATCGAGAATAAAATGAGTCACAAGATCATCATTTTCTTGATCAACCTATCTTTTTTTTTCTAAGGAATAAAAAATATTTTATAATGCCTATGCTTGTTTAATAAAAGACTTTCATTACTGTTCCCGTGAGAAACAGTATACACGTGTGCTAAAGAAGACATGTGTTGTTGATAGTTATTGATTTTCATAAAAACACCACTAATGATGATGATGATTGACATGAAAAGACAAAGAAAGATAAACAATATACCGATTATATAAATAATTAATTCAAATTAAGTTTGTACTAATCATTATTCAAAAATGACTCGCAGGCAGAGACATGTTAAATTTCTTTTAAAAGAAAAGTTAACCGGCAAGAGATATATGAAACATATTGTTTAAGATGTCAAACATTTTTTTTATTTTACATCTTCTATGAACTAATCAAAAATATATTAAATGTAGTTAGATATGAAAAATTTTGTCTTATCAATAGACATTTTGGCACAACCAAATCGATTTATAGGGCAAAAATCTTGTACCTTTTTCTTGGTACTTATATGCTTCGTTTACAAACATCATGCCTTTAACATCCAGATGATTATCCATAAATATTTGGTAGATTTATTCAACATAAAAATTCCAACCAGAATGAATATATAACATTTTTTGATCCATCTCTTTTTTTAATCTTTTACATTATCCTATTTGTAAATTTTACCTCGAAATTTATTATATAAGCTGCTATTCTTACAATATGAAACAGATTTGAAATTCAACACAAATGATTTTCATAAAAAAGTTTTCCATATAGTTTGATAAAGAAGATAATCAATGGACAAATGAATATGCTCGAATCAAATAATACTATTCAATATATTGTTTTCGATCTGTTCGATCGATACGTAATATATTATCCAATAAATATCATTATACGAAATGGAAAACAACAATCACTATTAATAATGGATCGTCTTTTTGAACGGATAAGAAAGTCTTGATAATTAACAGAATATCATTAGTTCATAGAAATTATCATCAATTACCTTTCTTTTAATCTTTTTCAGATCGATATATGTAAACGACTGGAGCAAAAGTTTTGCATTGATTTTGTTTTTGATATAAGTCTAAGATGCAATGTCGTAGAGATTTTATTTTTTTTTTGTTAGAGAGAGCAAAGTGTCTAGTGCAAAAATATATAAAAGAATTTGATTGAAAAAGTCTTTCGAAGACTACAACCATCGTAGAACAAAAGGAATTGGAAAACTCTTGTGCAACTTTTTTTAAATTTAGAAAAATTTCCTTTAATTAGACAAGTTCTTTTTTTTATTCATCTGAATCAACGATTTTTCATCAATGTCAATAGTAGTCAAAAACTAAATTCTGTTTTGCAAGGGAGGTTGCCAGAAGCTATATATTTTATATGAAAAAGAAAGGCTATTGAGTCCTCTACCAAACGATATTGTTTGGAATAGGACGTAACTTCTCTGTGAGATATTCAGACAAAAACTTGTTTTCGAGCTGCAATACAAAAAATGTGATCAAAACTGTGGAAGAGTTTTTCGAATCCTTGCAATCTATGATCACTGTGGCCTTTGAAAATTATTTCCAATCAAATTCTTTTATATATTTTTACACTAGACATATTGCTCTTTCTAACAAAAAACAATCAAGTCCCTACAACATTTCATCGGAGAGTTATATGAAAAACAAAATTAATGGAAAACTTTTGCCTCTGTCGTTATTTCTTTTATTTTCGGAGAAAAATAATTAAAACTTATTTCAGATTTTATTTTCACTCAACAAATTTTTTTTTAATAGAATTTTTTAAAATTCATATTATTTCTTTTCTGAATTCGAGAAAAGTAATTAAACAGCATCTTTTAAGAAAACAATAAAATGTAATTTTTTTTTATTAGAATGAATCAACACACAACATCTGCTACAGATAAAACAACATTACAAACATCGTCTGTTATTCTATTAAAGACACATCGTATTAAAATAAACAAATTATCATCTAGTATTCGTATTACACAGGAACTTGTTGATCAATGTGTCGAACAAAAAAAAGCTTTAGCACTTGTTGTTAAAACATCAAAACCATCCAATAAAGTTGTATGGTTTAAAAATACTGCTCGTAATAAATATAATGAAACTAAGCGGATTTTTAATGATAATAAATTTCATTTAATCTCACAAACAACTGTACATATCCTCATTATATCAGCTGTTAAACTTGATGATACAGGAGAATATTTTTGTCGAATTGAAAATACATTAACATATGCAAAGATTGAAGTAATAAATGAAAAGTCAAATACTAATCAACAATTATCACGATCATTAATTAATAAATCGACATCATATGATTTTAATACATTTGAAGAGGAATTAAAATTAATTCATCCATTACCTGAACAAATACGCTTAGACAAAAATGATAAGCTAATCGTTTTTTGTGAAACCAATCGTAAACCAAATCATGTACAATGGTTCAAAAATGAATCAAGTCTTTCATCCATATCAAATAATTTTGAAACTTATTATTTCGATTCAATTTCAATATTAATTTTAT
Source organism: Rotaria sp. Silwood1 (assembly GCA_905250075.1). Classification (NCBI taxonomy): domain Eukaryota; kingdom Metazoa; phylum Rotifera; class Eurotatoria; order Philodinida; family Philodinidae; genus Rotaria; species Rotaria sp. Silwood1. The sequence continues at coordinate 232,179 of CAJNOP010000155.1, read as the reverse complement.
ATCATGTTAATGAAGAAGATTCAGGTTTATACACGTGTTATCTTGGAAATTATTGTAAAACGAGATGTACAATACAAATTGATGATTCAAATTTGATCTATATAGATAAATCAATTGCTTGGGAAGAAATTATAGAACCAATTGAATCTATTCATTTAAAAATAAATAAAGCATTTATTTCATTTAAATGGTATCATCCGAATCCGAACGAAGAAAATTTACCAGATTTAATTGATAATAAATTTAAAATAGTATCCGAAAGTTCAACACAAGAATTAGAGTTAATTAAGACAAAAAAAACAAATTTAATTAAATATTTTTTATCTTTCAAATTGATAGACAAACAATACCAAGTGATAATTATTGATTTAATAAAAATGAAAATAAATAATGATAATCAAGATTCTCTAATAAAATCTTTAAATTCAATTGAAACAAAACAAGTAACAGAAGGTAAATTATTTTTTTTTAAAAAGCTGATTCTTCTTTTAGACAATCTAAAAAATGACTATATTTACGTATTAAATTTCAATTTAATTCGTTTTTTTTAATTTTAGGTGATGATTTAATTATCGAAATAATTTTTCAACATGATCGTAATTTATTATTAAAAGATTATCTTATTTTATTAAAAAATAATGTTCCATTATATAATGACTTTGAAATTAATCCATCAGATGATACATCATCAGAATTAAGTCATTGGATTATTAGTTTATCAGATATTAATTTAAATGATGAAGGTGTTTATTCGATCTATATTAATCAAAACTTAAAACATTTGTTTGTTTTATCGATCAAACCGTGTTGTTTACAACGCAAATCAATTATATTATCTAAAGATAAATTTAATTTGCACGAAAATTTAGAATTTATAATTCAATTGGAAGAACCATTATATGATACAAATAATAAATTAATGTGGTTTAAAAATGGTTATCCTATTGAATCATCAAATCAACATATGATAAATACTATATGTTCAGTACCAAATCAATCAACAACACATAAATTAATTATTCAAGATATAACTTTTGCAGATCAAGGTTCAGATTTTTTGAATATATTTAAGTATTTATCTTTTCTTTGTTTTTTATTAGGTATTTATAGCTTATGTAATTCTAATGTTATTTTTGAAACATCATTTATTCATGTTTTTCGAATGCCTATTGAACCACCATCACTATTACATACAGTTATAAAAAGTTCTGATTATGAAATAAATCTTATTATTAAAAATTTATCTGATCAATATATATTGCTTTATAAAGATAATCAAGCATTACAAGATTTAACTAGAATGATTACATATGTTGACAATAAAAAAATTCAATTAAAATTCAACAATATTAAATTATATGGTTATGGAATTTATCAAATTAATATAAATAATAATAATAATAATCAATGTACAACTGTTTGTTCATTTAATTTAATAGAACAACAAAAAGAAAAATGTTCAATCGACATCAATCAAAATATATTGAAGAAAGATGATTTAATTTTGTTATGTATTCAAAATAAAAATATCATTTTAAATGAAATCCAATTGCTCAAAAATATTCCACCATCAACTGAAACAGAAGAAATAAAGGTATGAAAGTGTTTTATTTAATAGAATATCTCGTATTTCTCCTTTATTTTATTCAATTGGATTTAATTGTATTCTTTTCAATTTATGGATAAATTAAAAGAAAAAATAATTATTTCCATTTATCTTTAATATTCAATTTGAGATGATAAAAGATTTTCTTTCATTTCATTTTTAAAAATTTATTTTTTCTCCAATAAAAAAAAAAAGATATTTCTTTATATTGACAAAGATTTCAATATTTATTAAATTTTAAAAAAATGCAACAAAGTAATTTTAATTGTGTTTTTATTAAATATGCTTTTATCTAATAAAAAAACTTAAAGATGAATTTGAAATTTAGTAGAAATCTTCAATAGTTTTCTATGAAATCTGTTCATAATCGCTCGTTGTTAAAGTTCTTTGATTATTTTGCCACATGTTCCACACGACTAACCCAAATAATTTGTTTGTTTTTTGTTAGATTTCAACCAAAAAAGAACAGAATAAATATATGATTATGCCAAGATTATCAAAATTAAATAGTGTGTTTAATTTATTATTTTATTATCGTTGTGTGTCATCGGAAATAGAAATTGATTCAAAATTTTTTTATAACGGTAAAATTCATTTAAAATATAGAATTGTTTTTTAATAATTGAATATTTATTATAGATATACTGAAAAACTGTGATGTAATTGTGACGCAAGATATAGCAAATATTTCAAGAACAACAATATCAACTGATTATTTATCAACATGCTATCTTATTTTAATGAGTTTCAATCTAGATCATCAGTGTTATGCGTACTTGAAACATCATTCAAGACTTATCACCAAAAAAACTTCTGCACCAGAATTACTTTCAATGTTTTTAGAAGATATATGGATTGAAATAAGCACTATATTATCAAAAAAATTTCGTTTATCAAATACATTTCGTGTGAATGATTTAAAACATTTACAATTAGTGATTGGTGGAGGAACACATGCTTCTCGTGATGCAATTCGTAATGCATTCGCATTATTAATAAATCCAGATCAATCAATATTGGATATGATATTCAAGCATTGCAATATTGATTGTCGATATTTAGTTAATCATTTGATAAATAAAATAATAATTATAAAATCAATTACATGTGCTCAAACTAAAGAAGAACTTGAATTAATGCGTAGTGAGTTAATTATCTAAAAGAATTCTTTTTTTTTAAATATGAAAATATAATGTCTTTTAATAGATCATCCAAATGATGCAAATACCATCTTACCAGCTAATTTATGGGTTACATATAACTGTTCAACAAAAGAATGCATTTTCAGTGTTAGATGGACTTTTTCTACAAATACAATTGATCTAGCTCTGATGAAGATTGATTTATTCAACTCAAAAGATTTAAATCAATTTGTATGGAAATTTCAAAATAAACATATTCAAATATTAAGACATAATTTTCGAAATCGATCAGATATTTTAGAAAAATTTGAAAAATGTTTTTTATATATAAATCAAAATTCATTATTTATTCCGTCAGTGATCGAGTGAGTTATTATCTAGATTTTCTTGATAAAAAAAAATTGAATAAATTCTTTTTTCATTTAGTTATTCGTTGGAACCTCGTAGTAATGATGATCCAGATGAAGACGAAGATGACAATGATGATGATGAAGATGAACTTGAACATGAACATATTGATGGTTAAAATACAACAGATAATTAAACAAATATAAGACCTATAATCTCATGTTTTGTACACATGCCTTTTTTTTTCATTATGATTTTTGATTTATGAAAAAGAATAAAATATTATGAAAACAATGAAATGTTTTATTAAATTCAGAAATAATTCTAGTTCTCATTTAATCTTTTAGATTAAAATTAAATTGTAAAAAGAGATATTAATCAAATAAATATGAATTTTGTCAAATATATAATTAAAATAAAAATAATAATTAAATAATTATATTAGAATTTTTTTATTTGATAAACATTTAATAAAGAAATACAAACAAAAGAGAAAAGAAATTGTTGAAGAGAATATTTAACATATCATAATATCATGACGAGAAAATTATATCCAAAGACGAAATCTAGATATTTCAATGTCAATCTTACTATGAGGAAAACATTTTTGAGCCATACAACGGTATGATTTGACTTTGCTAGGATGAATTTTTCCATGAATATCAAGAAAAACCAATTGTTTTAATTGTTGAATTAATTGACAAAGATCTTTTTGAAAAATATTTACATGTTCAACTAAACAAAAAGAATTTATTTTTTCTTCTTAATCAATCTTTGTCTTTCTTTTTTATTTCCATACCAATCGATTGAGATGTTTGTAAAGATTTTATCCATCGTGAAACTTGAATAGAAGTCAAATGTCCTCGTGTTATATCTGGTCGAACTAAAATAAAAAGAGTACAATCAATTAATATAATGGACATGTCTGTCTTAATTATGTTTCTATTTCATAAAACAACAAATGATAATCATATTCTGTACTTTGAATTGGTTTGTTGTAGAATAGGAATATTTAACACATTCGCCACGATGAGACCCACTGGTCGGTCCCATTACTCTCTAACAAAAATTGGTCTCCCGAAATTTTGCTTTTTTTGAAAACAAAAATACACAACTAAAATAAGCTTTACTTTCCAGATTGTAGAGCTTTTCACGCTGCGTCTTTTGATATATTTTGCTTTCCTAATGAAACATCTTTAGAACTTAAAATACGAAATGCAAAGTTCTGCCAGTCATTATGAGTTACCCGTTATCAGAGAATGGCGGGTCTCACTGATGGAACCCATCGCGTCGAATGTGTTAATCTCTTTCTCTAATTAATATAAGATCTAATTCTCATATTACATTGTTGGAAAAGCAATGCGAATTTAAATCAAAAGGAAGGGATGAGTATACCTCACTTCTCTTCTATATTCACGACTGATTTACAATAAAAGAACGTAATACGGCAAAAAAACAAGCAACGAGGTAAGGTGAAAAAATATATAAACAAGGATATTCTGTAGTTGATGATGAATGATAAGAGAAAATCGCTTATGAAATATCAAATGCAGTAAAGAAAAAGAGTTTACAGAGTAGAATGAGAGAATTAATCAATGAATCCTTATCATTCATAAAAGTGACAATTTTTTAAATTTGATTAAAATCTAATTTTCTTTTTGGTTTTGTCTTATATGAGTAGAATTGTACAAGACTAAAAGATAAAAAAAAAACTTTATTCATATCAAACCAAAGATAATAATTAAATATTATTTTTAGATAGATTATGTCATCGTCTTGACTAATTAAAATAAAATTATGAACGAGAAAACTTTAAAACGTGCCATTTCTTGAGTAAATCAATTGAAAAAGATACTTAGACATATCTTAAAATAATCCTCTCAAAATCAGAATTGAGGACACACGAAAGGAAGTTATGAAAAAAAGAATTTCATTTTGCAGCAAAACAATAAAGAGAAATAACAATATAGAAATGCGAGAAGACAGAATATGCATCATTTAATAATTAACAATTTTTATCTAAGGAAAAGAATTAAATTACTTCTTCATTTTTCGATGAATTAGACGAAAAAAAAACTATTTTATTTCTGATTTATATATACCGAAGAAAACAAATTAGTTAGCAATAATATAAATGAGAATATGATTGTCTATCCTATTTCTATCTAAATTTAAAATTATTTTTCGACTTAATTCAATGAACAAATATAGTAATATTCGTATAGATAATATTAAAAATTTTCATATTTTCATGATAAAAAAGAAAAGAATCTCTTCCTAAAAATTAATTGACAAAATTAAGATAAATATTTTGATTGTCTATCTAAAATACTAATAAAGAGAAAGAAGAATTTTCTCATCTCCTTTCAAAAGAATTATTGATGTTTGTTTGGATCATATTCCGAAGATTTTAAAGAACTCATGAAAAAAAAAGTAAATGTTATAAAAAATTCAATCTTATTATTGTTTATAGACGGCATCAAAATCGATCAAGAGTAGATAAAATGTCTCGTAATGCCTTCTTTCTTGAGATGCACATTTCTGGTTCTACACGTCTTTTCTTCCTTTGTCTTTTGAAGCTTACTTCGCATATGTAGAAAAAACAATTTCAATCGTATAGTGTTGTCAATGAATGTATATCTTAAGTTAACCACTGTGAATTTTGATAAAGACTATTTTTGCATCATTGTTTCTCAAAGAAGGTAATATTAATAGACGACTATAAGTATCTGATCTTAGAATGTAGGACACAATAAAAAAATTTTTAACTTACAAACATAAAAAGACATTTTTCATATTCTTGCTCAACAGAGCGATGAATTTTTCAGCAGTACCTCCGATCCACAGATTGGCAATTCCAGGCAATTGAAGAAATTCAAGGAGTTCAAGGAAATGAAACAATTTAAGAAAGTCAGAAGAAATCAAGGCAACTCAAGGAATTCAGTGTTACCATATAAGTTACAAATATAAACCTTAATGCTACCATACAAGTCAAGGAATTCAAGAAAATCAAGAAAACTCAAGCCAATAGTACGAAGTTCCCAACCACATCAAACAGCGTGAGGGTGTGAGCGAAGTATCCGATATCATGAGACAGTGGATGAGGCTGATAGGGGAATAACTTCTAATTATTGCAAAAAAATTATGGTGGTTGTTCGAAGCATTTGTGTGTCTCGAAAGAACTGATAGGTAGCACGTGCAATATCCAAACAGATGTCCTATCATTCATCAGCACTTCATTGATGGAGCCACAAAAACTGTTTTTATTCACATTTCTCAATGTTAGTTATTCCCACGAGGGTAAGTGCAGGCATCCAGAACCTGAGCACCTGTTCGGCACCTACCAGCACCTACCGGCACCTACAGCACCTGTTCGGCACCTATACCACATTTCACTATGAGCACCTACAGCACCTACAACCACTGGTCCATTATCTTAAGTACTTTTCTCAGCACCTTGTGATAAAATTTAGTGTTTAGGCTCTGCCCTTTAAATTTTATCACAAGGTGCTGAAAAAGTACTTAAGATAATGGAACAGTGGTTGTAGGTACCGTAGGTGCTGTAGGTGCTCATAGTGAAATGTGGTATAGGTGCCGAACAGATGCTGTAGGTGCTGAGGTGCTGGGTGCCTGCACTTTCCCCCTTGGTTATTCCTCGGAGATTTGCTCAATGGTCCAATTTCGGCCTGTTACAAAACTGAAATTTCTCCCTTTCCTTCATAACTGACAGGATAATGCGCTCGGCAACAGCAGTACATAGGAAACAATCTTTCAACCAGTATTGTGTTAACCTCTTGAATCATTGACTAACGCCTGTACTTAATACCGCATCTAAATAAAGTTCAACTTAATTTTTTCCGAAAAGAGGCTGCATTTTTCAGTGACGTAAGAACTAAACAGTAAGAATCGAAGCCGTCTATACAAAAAAGCAACGTTCTGCCTGTTGTCAGGCCGCCATGGCTGAGTGGTGAAGTTGTTCGACACACACTATCAAGGTACTGTGTTCGAACCTCGGTACTACCCACCCTGGAACGACTCTAGACAAGTCACTAACGGCTGTCTGTCTCGGATTACCCGTACGATAGCATACTGACTACATTGTGACATACACCCGCTTTTATAGCTAGTATGTAGTTAGTCAATGTGTATGAAGGACTCAAATGAGCGAAAGAATTCTAAGTCAGATCAGCCTTGTGTCCAGAGCTACAGCTAGAAATAGTGGTAGAAAAAGATATTGGGGCAATGAAAATGTCCTCGAACATCAACCTATACTGAAAGGTAGCCGAAAGGCAGGATATTCTTCTTCTTCTTCTGCATATCGTCTCGTTTTCATTCATTAAATTTATCTGCTAAATTAGCTTTATTCTAATTGTCATAACAACCGCCAAAGCTATTCATTTCAACGCACTAAACGCAGTCTTTCAATTTTCTGATTTCTATACCATTTGCTTCAATTTATTCTACTTCCTGAGGATTAAAACTGCGAATTTCAAAACTATTTAAAGTCTTCAATAACTTGAATTCTAAGATAGTTCGAATCTATAGATATCTCAGTTCTTCATCTGTCTTAAATTTCTTTAATTCCTACATTCATCTTCATTTTCCTTCATTTGCTACAATTCCTTGATTTTCGTCATTTCTAAGGGAGATAGACCCTAGGGATATCCTTCCATTCCTACATTCTCCTTGAATTGCGAATTCGTGGATATATCTCGAATTTTTAAGATTACTATGCGTAAAAAAATTCCCTACACTTACAAGATTCTACTTCTTGATACTAAATAGATGTTTATCTAAAATAAACTTACTAGATGTCCAAGGAAAATCATCTGGTCGCCAAAGACGTAATATTTGTAAATAAGGCGTATGAGTACTGAGAAACGGTACAAGATTTTTGCCAATATGAATCGATTTATTGAAACCAGAATTACAACTAGGAATACCAACTTCAACACATTGAACGGTACTCAATGCATCTTTTTTTAGAGCATCCGATGCCTAAAAAAAAGGAAAGAAAAAAATGTGTTTACACATTTATACAAAATTATGAATAATGGAAAACTGGTTGATTAAATAAATTAAATATATAATAACATAAAGAGTAAGAATTGAACAATTCTATAATTTCTGTAACTATTTCAACGATTGTTTTTTTTTATTCAAATACTAAAAGCTGATTTTGTTTGATTGTAATAAAAGTTTAATTCTCTTGAATCATGAGATATGTAGAAATTAGTTTTATTTCAAACGGTGACTTATTTATTGGTAAGCTATCAGGGCCCATATGACTCACATTTTTGTTACCAGATTCTACAGTCATTCATGTATTCGATTCATAGTTTGCTGCAAAAACTTTTATACTGCAATATAGGCATCAAGAAATTCTATATTTAATTTACAATCAAATGAGATTCCTCTTTTTAGAAGTAATTTCTCTAAACTTGATTTTTAGGCTGAAAACGTTTTGCTTGTGAAACCCTCTTTAATTTTTGTTGAACTGTTGGTTTTGTCATTTGAAATAAAAAACATATTTTCACAAAGACATTAGACGCCAAGTCAGATTAGATTGATTTGAAACGATTCTGAGACTCAACTTGACTAAATTTTTTTTTTCATTTAGATTGTTCCACGTACAAAAACTGTGAGATATATAAGTATTTTGATCTTAAAAAGATCAAAACTTTGTTTAATCTTTCTTTTTTATATTTTTGTGTTATTCTTTTTTCTACAGCTTCTTTCATTGACAGATGTTTTTTAAATCAATTGTATTTTTATGTTTGTGGTTCTTTTCATAAAAAAGTTAAAATATTTGTTTACTTAAGCAATGTTGAAAAGAGCATCAATAAGTTTTATCTATACCTGTAAAAATCAGTTCACTTTCTATTTACGCTATTTTTTCACATTGAATTTTGAATAAAAATGATCTTTTGAGATTTGTTTATGAGAGATATCAATATTTTATTAATACTGTTTGACATAAGTTGTCAAGAGAACATACTTAGGCTTGAGCAGTCAGACATTATTATTTCGATCTCTTTGGATACAAGCCCGTTTTTTGATGAAGTTTAAGCAAAATGGTAACTACCCCTAACAAGCATATTATTATAATGTTGCTTTGTCAGTTCTAAAACATATTATGTCAAAATCTTTTGGTTTTATTTTTTGCAGCAAAACAAATATAGCTGTTATTGATGAGACGTTCATCTGCTATTAATTGGAATAAAGAAACGTCTTTTAACTCATCTGATAATATACCATATCGTAGATTTAGAAACAACAACCCAGCCTTTGCTGCGAAGAGGTTTTTGTTGTTATTTGTATATGTACTTAGGTTTGATTCGAAACGATCAAAATGGACAGATAGATCTATATATGTCGTAGACAAAACAAAATTTGTCGAATAACACTTAGCACTTTCTGTTTGTTTTATTGAAGGAAATCACGATTTGTTTTCAATGTTGAACTGATCATATCTCTCAGCTTCTTGCTCAGAGACACACTGTATATCATAGATGTTCATCGTAATCAAGAATCTGCCGCTGACACACCACGGTCTTAGGATAGACAAGGCTACCGTACCGCAACGGTTTTTAAAAACTCATGCTAATATTGTATGGAAGTAGAATTTCTATTATGAATCCATGAGATTCAATTACCCAGGAGATTCAATCCGACCTGTAGATTCGATCGAAAACGATGGGATCCGCCTCGGATCTCATCGGAATCCGACATCTTTCATAAAAAACCGATCGGATCCGACAAGGTTTTTGTCGGATTCCCATCAGCCGGATTTCATCGGAATTCGACGGAACACGATGAAATCTGGGTCGGATCAGGTCGGATTTTATCACGTTCCGTCGAATTCCGATGAAATCCGGACCGGAATCCGGCTGATGGGAATCCGACAAATATAGGACCGGATCCGACCGAAATTATTCAGAACTGGCGAGATCCGATTGGGGTCTTTTGACCTGGGTAGTCGCTGAACAACACAGTTGTAAGCACTCAAATGCTGTGTATATTCATGAAGTTTTACAATGTTTTCAAAAAAAATCCGCTGCTGGCAGATGGTGTTGTTAAAACTTCTGTTGCATCGCGATCATCTTTTAAAAACTCCATCGTGCTGCTACCACAATGGACATTTCTACTGTATATACTGTTTTTATCGAATATATTTCGCCTCGCTAATAATAGCAGTTCTTTATGATAAGTACATTAACGCTTAATAAATCTTATTCAAACTTGTGTTGTGTATATTAGAGATTATTAAGTTAATGTTTCTAGACGAGTTTTTAGCGTTTAGCCATAGATAAGAAAGCATTAATATCAAATCATTCTATTTAATATTATATTAATTTTTAAAATTCATTTGTTTAAATTAAATATTAAAAATACGAATTTTTTTTTAAATTTAAAGTAAAATAAAAAAATCTAATAGATACTTACATATTGAACAATATGAAAAAGCCATTCAATTTTTTCAATAAGAAGATATTTGAGTTGAATAGGCATTGAAATAAGATGAGCAAATACTTTTGCACGTTGTTTATTTATATTGATTGATGTGTCACAACTTTCTAAAAAAAGTTATTTTATATTTATATTCTTCAAATAATGAATTAAATTTATTCTAAATAATATTTGCAAAGAATAAAAATAATATTTTATAGAATAGAAAATTATTTATTTGACTTTTTTTTTACAAAGAATTCATATTTGAATATTCCGCGTAGTATGTTTTTAATTCTAAATGCGCTATAAAAAATATCTCTTCATATTCTTTTGCTAAGAAGTATTTAAAAAAAATAAAAAAATAATTATTGACAATCTACATTTGAAGACTTTTTCTGACTATAGGTTAAGTAACTTTTCATTATTGAAGATTTTCGTGTGACACACACGTAAAGATCTACAAAATAAATCTGTTTATCTCAATTTCGGTGATTTAGATCTAATTTTAGTAGATTTTTTTCTGATATTTTCAACGTTGAAAATTTCTCAATGTAAATTTAATTAAATCTTAAACTTTTCTTATTTTATTATAAAGTCAAAGAGTATCAATATTTTCTATTTTCTTCTTGAACGTTGCTTTGATTCGTATGATCTATCAGTGAATTCGTTTTATTAACAATAAAACATCGAAAGGTTACCTTTAGCCTTGGTAGGTTCTGTTATTGGTAGATTTGATAAGCTAACCCAATGTATGATTTTTGAGAAGATGTTTTCGATAAAATAGTATTATGTGCATGAAATAATATTTGGATAAATAAGAACAATGTTTAATCCTTTCGTAATATATTTAGTGTAAATGCATCACTTTGTATAGACTCATCAGCTACTCTTAAAACGTTGATAATAAAACGAATAATTCAACTAACGAGGGATCCTACCCAGGTGTCCAACTCCGATTCAGTTCATTCATACGTCATTCGATAGAGTATAGTGAGATGTTCAAAAGCTAAAAATATTATCGGCCATCAACTCTTTCGCGAGGCGTCATAGTCATTTTACTAGAATTTTAGCCCATGGCATGGTACCGACCAAAAACTCAAATGAAGATATTTTGACCTAAAATTTTGTTCACAGGTAAGCCTACTTATAACTAGAATGTCTTGAAAAATTCGAGTCAAAAGAATGTTCCCTTCATGAGATATTGAATTTTCAAAATCACTTATATTCTACGAAAAGATTGGAGGACGTCATGTTTTTTTGAAAACTCAATATCTCATGAATGGAACATTCTTTTGACTTGAATTTTTCAACACATTCTAGTTACAAGTAGGCCTACCTGTGAACAAAATTTCAGATCAAAATATCTTCATTTGAGTTTTTGATGGATACCATGCCATAGGCTAAAATTCTAGTAAAATGACTATGACGCCTTGAGAAAGCGTTGATGGCCGATAATATTTTTAGCTTCTGAACATCTCACTATACTCTATCGAATGATGTATGAATGAACTGAATCGGAGTTGGACACCTGGGTAGGGTCCCTCGTAAGTAATTTATTATCATTCTATACCAATCGAACTTGAAAGATATTACATTTACATTTGAGACAATAACTACTATCGGAATTTTAAAAGAAGGCCGGTGGAAAAAAAGCTTATAACTTTTGAACGAAAAGTCGTAATGATCTGCGGTTTTCAGCAATCGATAGAAGATTATAGAGGACACATTTTTATATAAAAACCAAGGTTTAAATAATCAGTGATTGTGGAATCACTGAAAGAGTAAGCTCGTTATTTGTTGAAACCATAGCAGAACAAACTAAAACTTTCAGCATATATAGGCCGATTTTAGTCCAATCTTCCCTAAAAGTATCATCGATAAATCTTATAATGACGAGGAATGATGAGTCAATCATCATCTGATCTTAGATAAGGCTCTCATTCACTCAATATATTAGGAAATGG
>CAJNOP010000155.1:201553-219567 GCA_905250075.1 Rotaria sp. Silwood1 | reverse complement strand
GAACATTTTCTTCACACCGAAACAATCATTTCTGCTATGTATGCGATATGATGTTGTTTCATTGAAAGATGAAATCATCTCTTAACAGTAATGTATCGCCACATTGTGAATATGTTCAGACATAGAAGATAATATTCTAATTATAAAAATCTTACGAGGAAACCATTCAAACTGACCTCGGGTGTGGGTGTACGCGTGCGGATCTACTCTATATTGAAATCCTTATCCCCACCCACACCCTCTTATACGATCTTATAAGATCTCATCTGCCGACCTCAAAGCCACCCAAGTCGAAAAATTAGATGTAAGATCTTCAAGTCTGATCTCTGATATTGTATGATCTTATAATATCCGACGAAATCGTACACAAAAATCGTGGTGTCCGCACAACTTACATCAAATCTTAGCATACGATTCTTCCAAGTTCATAGCATCTGTACGATCTTAGAAGAATCGTATGCTAAGACTTGATGTAAGTTGTGCGGACAACACGATTTTTTGTACGATTTTCCTCTGACATTATAATTTCAGATGCAATCAGACTTTAAGTCTTGTAAGATCTTACCATCGGATTGTTTGCTCTGGGTACCATTTCTGATAAAATCGTACTGTACGATTCTTGTATGATCTTGTTGTAAGATTCATGTAAAATTTTACAGAATCTTCTAATGTAGTTTACAGTTAAATTTCTTGCTCTTCATGCCTCTCCTCTCGCATACACAATTAAACACTCGAAATCTTTTTTTATTTGAGCAAACATTTTCCACGATTGTTTCGCTTTACTTTTAGTATACAGTGTGATTTTATCTAAATGAAAAAATGATTTATTTTAAAACGAATACACATATTTCAATATTTACGTTCGATTCGCTTTAAATAAAAAATAGTTCTATGAAAATAAATAAATACTTATATTTTGCGATATTATTTTGTTTTGTCTAAATAAAAATAAATTATCTATTTTAAAATAAATACTTACTGTTTAATCTTTTATTTGATGTATATCTAAATAAGATACATTAAATTAGTCATTGAAAAAAATGCTTAACATTGCGTTCGTTGCTGAATTCAAAATGAAGGAACCTATGACCTCGATCAGTACAATTCACCTCACTTTTTAAACTTATGACCAGGGTCGATCGTATGCTCTTTTCGTGCAGACTGTCATTCACATTCATCGTACATGTTCTCCATGTTCGAGCGTATAGGATCGTATACGTTCATGGTATGCGATAGTCAAAGACAAAGGTGTTTTTTTACGTTTTGTGTCGTATATGGACGAAATGAAACGTAATGGTCATAAAATCGTTATTCTTACCCTTCATCAAATTGTTGAATGTAATCGAGAGAGAAAAACAATTTTTCGATTAAATTCATACGTACCGATTGACGATGTTTTTGAGATTCATCTAAATAAAAAATTAGTTATTTATTTATTTAAATGATATTTACTCTTTATCATGTTGTTAATTTTGTTCTACATTAATATGCAACCACCTAAACATTTATTTAAATACAAAAAACAATCGCTATAAAAACTGTTCGTAAAAGAGAAGATAAGATTATAAATATTATAATCAAATTAGATCATATACGATCTTACAAGATTTCAACCATTAAACTTTTTAAGAATCTTATATTAAGAATCATGTAAGATTCACTTTAGCATCTTAGTGTTAGAAACGTGATAAATCTTACAGTATCCGATTGTCAGTAAGATCTTATACGATCTTCGTAAGACTTTTTCCATCGGGGCTGTTCTTGATAGATTTTCTCTCTTCTCACATATTTATACTAAACATTTATTTGATTTAATGAAGTGAATATAAAAATATAGAAAAAAAAATATCGAGCATAAATTGGTCTTGAATTCAAAGCACAAAATAGTTTAACTAGATTTTATTGATCACCTTGTGTAGACAAATCTCGACGCATAAAAGGATTTTACAAGAAAATTATTTCACTCTGGAATAAATAACCATTGTCATTGTATTTCTGTTGAATGGATTTCTTACATCTTTTGTCTCATTTCATGCATACTCTGATCAATATGCATGCATCATTCACTCATGTGTAAATAGTCAATCTACTTCTCCATTTGAATTATATAGGTGGTTGTAAATTTTTTATTTTATACGTATAAAAATACTATTGCGTAATAATTTTTGTATGTAGTATACTTGAATATGCACAGTATCTGATTAAATAGCAATTTATCTTTCTCTACCAACTAGTAAGTTCAGCATGAGCGATGGGTGTTTTATCTAACAAGCTATTTTTTAGAAGGTTGTTTCATATATAGATACGAATATCTCAATCACATATGACTTGCAACAATGCATTTTTGATTCTTACGTAAAGGTCGATTTGTAATGGAGATATTAGAAGAGAACAGTTTGATGATCATATAAATACGCATTAATGCGTTGTCTCAAATGCACATTCTCCTTTTTTTTCATATTTATTTCTATTCTCTATAAGATACAAGTATTAACAATGTTTGGTGGATATCAACAATTTGGTAAGAGCTATATAAACGTTTATATAAAACTTACCTATTAAATAATAAATTTCAGGAAATCAAGCCGGTTTCGGAAGTTATGGTGGAAGTCTCGGTGGTTCAGGAGCTTCTGCTTGGGGCTTCGGAGTTCCAAGTTACAGTAATTTCAATAGTCCAAACTACTTTAGTGTTGCTACTCCACGTTATGATGGTTCTGCTGCTACAGGCTATGGTGGCCTTGATGCTTTTGGAGGTTATGGACGTGTCTTCAGCTCACCATATGGATATGGTTCTCGTTGAGTAGATGTAGGAGATCGTTGGTCTCTAATGTGATGAGTTTTAAAGAAATGTACTAATTACAAAACCTGTTATTATAGCATTTTTATTAAGAATCTTCTACAACTTTAATAATTACAATAATAAATTTCTTGCATTAAAATTTGAAATTCTTCTTATGATTTATTTAAAGGTCGATATATAAAAGCCTTTCTATATTATGTAAAAATATATAACAATAGATGTTAGTATCGAAAAGAATAACACACTATGTTCTTTTACATTAATTAGATGACTGAACGTTTTTTTTATTTTTGAAAACGACGAAGAGGAAGATTAAAATATTTCTATTACTGATGAGTTTTTGAAAAAATGAATCCATAAATGCAATTTTTTTATGATCATCGTTTATATTGAATTGTGCGTTTCTCGATTGTCCAACACACTGAATTGTTAAAATAATTAGAATTTGCTATAAAATTTTAAATCTAAACAATAGATTCGATTAAATTGATTCATATTTCATTTATATTATATTCAATTGTTTTCAAATCTCTTAATAAAAATAAGAACTGTTTTATCTTATTCGTCTCGTTGATTTCAGTCATTATCAGAGGTCTGAATTATTTACCTACGATAATCAGTAGAAAAGAATATTATTAATAGAATCATGAGTATTCTTTTTCTCATTGTTTAAACCCGTTTCTGATTTACTTACGATGGATGACAATGATCGTTACATTTTCTATTTTTCTATTTCGATAGTACTAGTCGTGTTATTCAGCATCTGTTGTTGATTTAGTTGAGGATCGGCTTTTCTTAGAGTTATGGAAGGCGTTGTATTTTCCTTTCGACATCTATAAGCATTTTAGGTCATGACGAGTATATAATTGGAAAAAGCGGAGAAAAAACCAAGGTATAGGATTGAATGTATTTAAGAAAAAACAAACATAATGGTGGTACA
This sequence comes from Rotaria sp. Silwood1, assembly GCA_905250075.1. NCBI lineage: Eukaryota > Metazoa > Rotifera > Eurotatoria > Philodinida > Philodinidae > Rotaria > Rotaria sp. Silwood1. The sequence continues at coordinate 215,827 of CAJNOP010000155.1, read as the reverse complement.
AACTAATATAAACAACCTTTGTTTTTCCGTATCTCGCATCCAAATAAAACGATATTTTTCTTCATTGTGATGAATATGAATACATATTAATATTTCTCTCAGACTATGCAAATTACGAAGTTATACAGATGGATTAAATTGTTTTGATATCTTTGTTTAGATCACCCGTTACATAAAGAACATGGAAGGCTTCTTATTTTCACATAGTTGCATAGAATATTAATTATATACTGTATCAAAACAGCTATAGTTTTTATATTATTAATTTGTATCTTGTCTACAAGTTTGATAAATTTCTAAAAATAATTAAAAAAAAGTTTTTTTTAACCTAATAGTTTAGGAATCCTTTCAAGGTTGAATGTTTCGATAACTAGTATCTACTTCATTAATGAGAATTCTATTTGTATCTAGCAGAATGGGTTGCTTGATTCTCTTGCGAATTATATACTTTTTGATTGGGTTTACTTGTTCTGTTTACCATAAGTTTGTAAATTTTCTGAGAAATTACCACATTACCAGATATGTTACGTAACCGTGTTATATACTCGATGACACAACGTACTTAATTAAAAAAAAGTAGGAAAGCATAGTTTTTGGAAAGAGTTTCTAAAATCCATCGAAAGAAATTGCTTCGTAATTTTTGCGTCCAAATAATGGTGTCTAGCAGAAAAGATGAATCATCTTCTTAAAGTTTTCAATTCGTTTTGATGATTTGTGAGTAACTTATGAAGTTTTTTTTATCTTAGATGCAAACAATCCCATCAATCACAGTTTTCATCAGGCTCTGGATTTTATCTTCGCAAATAAACGTTGTTAAAAGACTCAAAAATGAATGGAAAAAGAAAATATGTCGCCATTAGACAAGTTTCCATAAAGTATACATGCTTCACACCTATATCTTCGTCAGAATTTTTGACTTGCTTCAGATGCTTAGAAAAACTTTCAAACTCAGCAGTTGTGCGAGATATCTATTTTTTTAGGAGGAAGGGGAGGGGGCAATCAAAGGAAACAAATGTTTATCTTCGAGCGTCTGATGAAGATAAAGAAAGTGACAAAACAAATGAATATCGGAAGACAAACGGTGCAAATCTTCGATAGTTTTGGCCTGCTTGCACTGTTGTTGCATTGACGAAAGTTGCTGATGTTGTGTACTGTGAAAGTAGAGCATGGTTTGGTAGGGCATTGAAAATACATTTTTGGAGCTCGTCTCGGAACAAGAGACTCTGCAACGAAACAAAGTCAATATGAAAGAATGATAACTTGAAAGTTTTAATCAATGAGGTCGGGGTTGATGGTGGTGGCGGTGTGGCTGTGACAATCGATGACACGCACACTAACACACACACATAAACCATCGATTGACACAATTGAACTTCTAGAATCTTCTAGAGTACATAATCTTCACTATTATGTTGATAGAAGTTGGTTAATAACTCGTAAAATGATAGTGTGAAAGTTCAGCGTGGTTCTTTTTTGAGATTTTCACAGCTGATTTCACTTTCCGCATCGCTATCAGAGCTAGAAAATATTTGGTTGTCGCTATTGAGTTAATACACGTCAATAACAATGGGTTTCTCTTATTCGTGCACTAACTATCTCAGCAAATATCTAGTCTTTGTCGATGAACCTTGGAAATTATACTCAATGGGAGGATATCTAAAAAATTACTAGCAGAAATTCATTTCCATTATGTAATGCAACCATGGACAGATGGTTCATTTATGAAAAATCCAATTCTTTGGCTTGTTCGCTTTCATTACGGAGAATATAACAGCTTGCCGTTATTTTTATAGAATGACTCCTTACTAACGATAATAACAGTCGTCCACCGGAATTCGTTGCTAGCTGGACTGTTTTTCTTCAGAAATAGCTGTGGTATGGGTGCATGCCTCCTGTTTACTGACACAATCACTTTCACAAGAACATCCCTAGTGCATATCTCGAGCTACATCTACATGGTCACGCAAATGCACAGCACCTGCAGCCAAAAGCAAAGTGACAGCCATACTCCGTATTCACTCCAATATGTTAAGATTAATTTTAATACTAATGTGAAATCTGTATAAATAAATAAAAATATACTGTCAAGAAAAAATGAAGACATTATCTGTGCTAAATTTTTTGTGTTCATCAATGTCATGATCGAAATTCAAGTACTGAGCAATATGAAAATCTATTTTGTCTGTTCATTTAAATATATATTCCCCAATGATGAATCTCGTTCTTCAGTGTGTGTATGATGCAATCTATTTTAATTTTTAGTGTCTTCAAAATTTGATTTGAGTCTATCTTAATTCTTGAATAATTCTCTTTTCGAAATTTAATTAGGAATGTGCTCGTATCTTTGTTAATATAGAAACTTTGATAAACCATCGTGCTGGATCAAGATTCCAGACACTGCCAATATATTTGATTTCTTTTTTATTTTTAATCATCTACGTAAAAATTAAATTGAGAATAACTACCTTTTGGAAAAATACCAAAACTCTGGATAATCGAGAATTATTGCTGTATTAAAAATAATCGTTTTTTCTTCTATCGATCACATTTTAAAATAGTTTATTGTTGATAGAAATTAGATACAGGTAATTTTGGTATGCAATCAACATTGATAAATAACGGAGACAATGATTAAAAATGGAAAGTTTTTATCTATAAATAGCCTGAGTTCTCACTATGCATTCCATATCTAATGCCCATCGTCACAAGAAAGGTAATGCTTCTGATATCAAAGTAGTGATAACTTTCGAAGAATCATATTCAAGAATGTTGTCACAATAATCTAATGTCGTAGTTTAAAAAAATTCTTCATGTAAAAAGAAGATAAAGAGTTGATATTTGTATCAGGTTAGATCTCTTGTAAAACTAGGCAAATTACTACTAGAAAGTTTTCCTTGAAACAGGTTCGATTGTCAAAATGTAACCCATGTTTTCTTTTATTGATCCATATGGATTTTATTATATTTTTCTAAAACTTTTTAGAGAAAAAAGTTTGATTACTAAATCGTACGAAAAATTTGGTCCAAAAAAATGTGAATACTTCGAATTGCTATAAATCCAGTTCATGTGCGAGTCGACTTTCTGTGTTGAATTTTTGTATAGATATACTACTAACAATGCGTGTTCTATTGGGCGAAAACTGTATGCCAAAAGACTGTGATGTGATGGAGTTACATTCAAAACAAAATCGTACGAAAAACTTTTGTCCACCATTATAGGTTCAATTTTTATAAAAATAATATGAAATACGATAAGTTGAAAAATAATTATTTTATCTTGAGAGTGTGAATGAAGACAAGCATCCATGCATCCAAACTCACCCTACTATTGAAATCAAAAAACATTTATGTGAGTTCTACTGTTCTATATCAGAATTATATATATATTATACGAATTCTATGGTTAAATTTATTGTTGTATGCTAGAGTAAAATCGGTGAATGTCGCTGAGAAGTGTTCTGTTAACCTTATTTATTTTGTGATATCATTCTATTCTATTTTTTATGTGAGATGGATAAATAGGGATTAATTAAAAAGTCTCTTGAGTATCTTGTTTATTTCGCCTCTCGAATAGAGCTGCGCATTTAGCTTTACGCTCAAAAATGACCGTCTTGCATTTTTATAATGTTTATATGTGTCGCGTTTATAACATTGATTTCTCCGAAGAATTCAATCAACCTCTCCATTGAGATATGATGTATGATATTACATTAACGTCTCTCAAAATACTACATATCCTCATTCTTGAAAGAAATTGCAATTTTCCAACCCTATTCGCAACACATTCGCAAGCTTGAGAATAATGAAGTAATCTTTCTATGGCAAAAGAAAACGAGATCCTTTTTCATCCTTTAATAACAGCTTATACGCAAGACATTGATTTCTCATATTAGGAGATAAAATACTTGCAGTTTTTTCTTGTTTTTATTTTAATCACAAAATAGTAAAGATGATTTTATTAGCACTTGTTTGTATTGTTGTTATTATAATTGCAATACTCTCCATTGCCGATATAGTTATTTCATTTTTAACACTTAAAAATAGCAACTATCAGTTGGGGAACATGAGAAAAGTTCAAATAATACTAGTCATTACAGTCATACACAACACATTGGTTTTTTTGTATGACGCATGGGCTTCATAACTTTTAACTTCCTTTTTGAATCTTTTTAATTCAAATTCATCTACATTTTTTAGCAACGCTATGGGTAGTTATTTTCTTCATGTACACTTGCTGTTTAAAATTCATATTCTTGTTTTTCAAAGATTTTCTTATAGTCACTAACATATAACTTCTGCAAAAGTTTTGACTCGAATCAAATGTTTCAAAATTTATAAAAATTATCTTGATCTATTAAACGGTGAAAGAGAGACGTGCAATTTTCTAGTCATCCTACTCCTCTCTTTCTTCATTGATCACTGAAAGAACCAAATTATTCTGCGCACAGAACTTTACATCTAATCATTCTTTCTACCCATGCCATATTGAAAACATTGATACTACTCTATTTATGTAGCTATTTTATCAACGACTCTTTTAAATTTATCTCCTACTATAGTTCAAATACTTGCATGACTCACTTAAAATAAGGCAACGATATTTTTAGCAATGATGAAATGCATGACGTTCATGTTCGTGTTGAAGAAAACTCAACAATATACACTAAGACATTCATGTTGTAATTCCCAATACTAATCTGAAACAATCAGCAATTATTATTGATTTAGTAATAAAGCGAATGAAATACAATTTATATAATTATATTCCAAAATGGAAGTTATTAAAAAAAATTGAAAGGAAGATGTGTTCGACGAAATGTTTCCTTTTAGAGATATAAATATAAGTATTATTTCTTTTTTTTTCAGCTCAAGAACAAAATGAAAGGAGGAAAAAACGACAGAGGAAAACAGAAAATAGCGTAAAAGAGAGTCGTCGTGATAAAATGAACAAATGTTTATGTTAACTATTTTCTTCTTAATTTAATGACAATCATTGACTAATGTATTAGTGCACGAATCATTCGTTTCAGAACAATTTTTGAAGTATCTTGTCCATCATTGGATTCATTATTATTGTTTATTGATACTACTGTTGAAACGGCTAGATTAGTTGCTGTTGTTGTTTTCTTCCGTCGACGTCGAGGACGTTTTGTTGTTACTTTTTCTTCCATTGGTGTAGTCATAGAAGCGGCAGTTACTTTCGATAATTCATCTTGTACCGATGGATTAGATGTTCCTCCTGCATCAATAGATGGGAAAGCAGGTGCAACTGCTTTAACTTTTGAGTAAATGTATGCTAAAGAAAGAAAGTAAGAAAATATATAATGCCTGCATTTAAAAATTAGTTAGCATCTAAATCCAATAATGATGGAATAATGAAAAAATAAAAGCAAAACAATCAAGACAACATTAACATTTACCTCCAACCACAATGATAAAAATAGTACCCACTACTCCCATAATAATCATCATCTAACAATGACACATAAGAAAAGAAGAATTTATTTTGTCAAAGATCATAAGTAGAAAAAAGTAAAATTTTCTATACTTATAGTATAATTATTTACCTTCATATTTTGCAACCAAAATTTTCGTTTTAATTTTCCTGCCTGTTTTTCAAATTGAGCTGCATTAGTTTGTAATTTATCTTCAAGGGAAAAAAAACAAAGGATTAAAACTCTAAAAATGAATTTCCTGATTTTTCAATATACCAGCTCGATCGTCGAGATGTGACAAATTTTTATCACGTTCTAACACCTTATCAATATTTTGTCTCATTATATCTACGACTTCATCAATTTGTGCCTGTTGTTGAGCCAAACGTCTCGAACCACCAGATCCTGGACCAGCAACTGGTGCTGGCGCATCGCCTACATTAGTTGCCCTATTTAAAAAAAATGAACCTATTAAATAAAAATGTTTTCATTGATTAAGTATTTACATATCATGAAATAATTTAACTTAACAATATAATAATATCAGAATCTAAAAATAAGACGTATGTAATTCAATATTGATGGCTATTTGCTTTTTTTGTTGTAAGTACAGTTCAAATATATGTTCATAAGTTAAAAACAAAAATCAATCAAAAAAAATCATAACATGAGTTCGGTTGATGAAAAATCGAAGCATACAAATAAGTACATAATATTTCGATTTCGAAATCGTTTAAGCTGAATGTTCTTTCGTATTGAAAGATATTAAGATAATCACTAAAATAATAAATTGTTCATGAATGAAAAACTAAATAATACATAGAATACCACCTCTTCTAAAAAAAACTTGCAATTTTTTAAATAAAATAGTGTTTGCTTGTAGGGAAAAGAAATTTTGGGGCATTTAGTGTGGTCCAGATTAATGAAGAAGTCTACAAAGAATGAATGTAAGTTTCAAACGTTCAACAATAATTTGACGAGTTGCAGACAATGGATAGTATTGCCATTATTGAATAGACAGAAACCAATAAAGTTTACATATGTAGTATAAACTTCATTACACTAAATATTAAAATAATATTTACCGTGCGTAGAATGATTTCAGTATTTATGCAGTCCTTGAAAAGAAAAAATAGGTAATACTGCAACAACATGCACCAAAAAATCTCTATTGTTTGAAATTAACGTTTCTGTGTGCACTCCTTCCTTTTTTTATTTCTCAAATGCCATGGGATTTAAGCTGCTTTTGCTCATTCAATAATATTTGGAAAGAAAAAATAATAATAAGAAAGTCTCGTGTCGTTCAATCTCGCTCTACCAACGCATGATTATTAGAATAACTGAATCACTTTACACTAAAAACAGAAGACACGATTGATCTGATCAAACAATTATTGTATTGGAGAGGCTGATCTCTCTTCATAGAATTACTTTGTGAATGACTCTTCTGAGACTGCTGTGCAGCAATAAATTGTTCAGATCTGATCCTGAATAGATTTAACTATACCATGTCACAAGATTATCACTCAGTCTAACAAATCTATCATGATTATTCTATTAGGAAGGAATCATTTCCAAGTATTGAATTGTTTTGTGAATTAGGACTATGTATATCGTGTAGGTTCTCCTAATGAACTATGGATACCCTGAAAAAAGTTCGAATTAGTAGATTATCGTTACCAACATATTGTATTTATTAGCATAATGCTGTTTTCACCCATCACAAAAATTGAGTTTCAAGCGTTGACATGAAACTTCGTACAGAGACAGGTCTAAACGAGAATAGTTTATTATCTAAAATTTCAGATCATTCTGTTTGTCCTTTCCTAAGAACTTACCACCCGAAAACAATGCAATTGCATCTACTCGAAGGGTGTAGGTATTTTTATAGAAAAGAACACTACCGAAACCCACGACCTTGTTTTTACGAAATAAATGATATTTTCCAAACTCTTATTCCAATAAATGATTAAGTTATTTGAGCTTATCTGTTATACGAAGTCTCATTGAACTAAGTCAGTTTTTACATATATTTTGTAATTGAAAATATAATACGGAGCAAAGCTTCTAACTTACACCTTATTTTAAAGTCTTGAAATCAGACCCATAGCGTGAATTTTTGCGAAAAAAACGCTTTCTGAAAACGCGTCAATGCTGACCGGTTTAACGCATTCCTCATCTGCTAAAATAAATGTTGTGAAACAATCATTTGTTAAAGGCATTTCATATCATTCTGTTCAAAACGTGCAAAATGAGTTCAGTTGACCAATATTGATATGTTTCGCAATGTTTCTCAAACTGTGGTATCGCATGTTTCGGAAGCTTGAAAAAAACTGAAAACCATCAAGTACTTCGTAGAACTTGAGTTGCAGTTGGTATCTATATACTCGTTTACATTGATTCATAGAACTCTAGCTATAATTTACATGAATTTCGATAAGGTTATGAAGTGGATTTGAACACGATAAAATAAGAGTAGAAGATATGCACACAAACCGTTCAACTAAAATAGTCGAATGATGTGAGTGTTTATTCTAATCTGCTTTATATGTCTCATGTAAACTTCTGATTCGAAGAAATTTCCTGTTCCACATGGGAATGATTGAAAAATTGTATTTTTTTTTCGCTGATTGTATTCAAGTAGGAATTTCATTTTCCCGTTAATTTATTTTAAATTTAACTTTAAAAATTTAAATTTGCAACCTTTTTTAAAGTTTGAATACCCAATGAAAATGAATTTAATTGGATTTGAAATAGAAAAAAAAATTAAATTTTATAAATTTCAATTCACTAAAATTTAAATTTGAATTAAATTTAAATTTTTCAAAACTTTTTTCGGATTTAATAAATTTTTGTAAATGTAATTTTATGACCTCTAAATAGAAGTACATTGATAAATGAACGAAAGGTTTTTTTCTGTTATTCGGGTCTCGTTTATCAACAAGCCACTCGTAGCTACATTGATACTGTACGAATGAAAATCATATTCTAGCCGTGTTGCAAATAGCATGGTCAGCCACTATTAGATAGTCCATACATAAGTTCATAATGATTATTATTAGGAATCGTAAATTACGCGAGAATGCTTTTTTCTTCACACATAACCACGCTAAGCTGTCGTATGTATTATCTTTGCATCAGTTTTCACTGAAGTTATTCAATATTTAAAATAATGCTTGATTCAACGTTGCAATACGCGTTCTCTTTGCATGAAAACATGGCTAAATGAGTTTTCTAGCAGAAGACACATTCTTTTGTTACACTCTGATGTTCGATACTACTCTAACTTTGACTAAGCTTTAGAAAATGATGCAATCCACTTAACTCTCAGAAAAATTTGATTTTCAATCTTGCCTACAGAAGACCTGCACCACGATGTTCACGGTAGCAAACAATGCAAACAGCAAAGCTTTTGTAAAACCGTTTCGCATAATTTTCAAAATTATGTCAAGGAGTTGATTTTTCTTAACATACATGCTATTTAAAGTTGAATTACTGCGAGATGGTGTAGCAATATGGTTGCATTCTGCATTATTTCAAGCACAAATGATGCGAAACACGTTTAAAACAGAATACCCAACGGTGGGACATTTTCTCAATTACTTTTTTTTTCGTTCGATAGAGGAGTTCAAGTACTACATATATGTATCCGGATTTAATACGAAAAACTCTTGAATATGAAATACATAAAAACCAACAAACTTCAGTACTTACAAAAAAATAAACACAAAATGATAATGAAAATGTTTGGAAGTCTTTCTTTTTGCAATAGGAATTGTGTGTACAGATTTTGTAGAGATTTTCGCGGTTCATATTTTAAAAGAAAAATAATTTGCTATCATTTTCTTAAGCCGAGATGCATTCAAAATAGAAAAGTCTTCCAAACATTTTTATCACGTTAAATTGGTTGGAAAGGAGCACTATCATGTGTTCTTTCTTTTATTTTGAGTATGGGAGAAGTCAATTGGAATTTGTTTTCACAGATTTTTGTAGAGTTCTTCACGGCGCATATTTGAAAAAAATCTAAGATTCTATGTCATTTATCTGTGAGGAGATATTTCCGAAGCAAACTATGTTGCGCACATTTTGGGGCAGCTAGTATTTCATAGTGTTTAATATTTTGATTATAAAACCATCATTTCTCATGAAGAACCAAAATGTTTTTCCACCAAAATGATCAGCAAAAAAAGCTCTACCAAATCTGATAAAAAGAAAAGATTCCTGAATACTTTGTGTTTTTTTTGTGGTTGACTAACCATGGACGCATCGTATGACAACAACACCATTGTGTCTTTTTTTGTGTTATTTTTTTTCTTAGTACTGAAGTTGATTGGTTTTTATGTATTTCATATGCAAGAGTTTTTCGTATTAAATCCGAACACATATATGTAGTACTTGAACTCCTCCTTCGAACGAAAAAAAAAATAGTTGAGAAAAGGTCGTACCATTGTGAAACACGGTCCAAAACAAAAAAGTGGGAGAGACTTATGACGCCCACTGTAGAATAAACGAAAATAAGTGGGTGACAGCTAAGAAAAATGATAGTTGATGATGAGTGAGTGAGTAAAATTCCGAATACTGAAGATCTAAGGAAGAGCGATTAATGGTGAGAGTGAGTTGGCGTGCAAAAATGATATTGAGTGGATTTATAAAGTTATTATTTAAACATATTAACCACCTATTTTCACCCATTCTCAGTCTTTTTTCTCAACCATTGTCGCTCATCCTTTCAATCTCATCCTCGCTTTCTATCAGGTATTGACTCTGATTTCAAACCTTTAAAAATCAAACTGTAACCATAGAGCTTTGCTCCATATCATATTTTCAATTTCAAAAGATATGTAATAATTGAGTTAGTTTAATTAGACTTTGTATAATCAAAAAGGGCATAAAAGCTTGATCATTTAATCGAATAAGATTTTGGAAAATATCATTTAAAGGGTGAGTCAAGAGTCTTGTTGCTTCATAGAAAAATTCCATTTTCACCCTTATGACAAATAAGAAAATGTTCAAACTTGGATAGGTAGTCAATCAGTCCTAGATGATCATTATCCTAAATTTTCATCACTATAACTCAAGTTATAGAGAAGATTCTTTTTTCGTATGACGTGGTCATGTTTTAGCTAATAAAACCTCTGGAAAAACTGATTTTTATTATAAATACAATAGCAAATGATGTAATAATTCATAATTTTTACGCAGTTCTATTGTTCTTTTTGTTGATTGAATAACTTTTATTCTTCATCAAAGATTCTAATCTTCTCTATATTGAGCTGATTCATTTTGAGCACATAATCAGATTGATGGTATTCCAGATTGTCACGATTTGTTTTTTTAACATTTTCATGTTTTCAAATTCTTTCTCCCCTCATTTTTCGTTGATATAACCTCAGACATTCTCAATAAGTCACACATCAGCCATTTCACTGGTTTGTTCTTCAGGTTGAATACGTTCAGAAAAGGTTTCATTCATTTTTTCCAAGGTATATCGAAAACGGTGTTTGGGATCAGCATCATCTTGCCAAATGATACCAACATCATCATATAATCTAGTGATGTGGGGTTTAAACTCTTGTTCTGTCAACTTGATATACAAAAAATCTATTTATAGTGAGTTGTTCTTTGTTCCTCTTGTTACATTCGAATTTTAATTATTCGTGGATGAAAATCGGTGAACTGGTTGGAATTACACTACGTGAAGAAATACCACCAAATAAAATAACACCAGGGCTATATTTTTGTTGGTCAATGGTTTGTAATGCAAAAAGGTACTGTTGCTTTGCTCGTGAACCAAATTATATCATTTTTATTATTATATCTTCGTATAAAATTTATTTGTCCACTAAGATCCGTGTTAATTAAATGTTTCCATTTGGAATATGATTGTGCTGGTCTCATTCCGAATCTTCTCAATATTTTTTTTTGCACTATTTATTCTTTCTTGTCGTTGTACAGAACTAATTTTTCGAGATCTTGCTAGACACCAAGGTATAATATTCTCTTTCAATGCCCTTTGAACATTACCATAGGAAGATGTGAATCCGTTTTTTTCAATAATTCATTTATTTTTCGGATAGATTTTCTTCGTTGATTCTCAACATTTGACTTAACCAATGACAAAAATTGTGCTGTTCTTGTTGTTCTAGATCTTCTAGATCTTCTTGGATTTTCTGTGCCTCTTTTAATTGTATAGTTTATATAATGGACAATTGTATGTCTTTTTTGAAGTAGCGGACAATCACTGTGTTGTAGTTCATCATCAATATCATTGGATCACCATCTTTTGTGTAAATCGTGTAAAGGACATGGGTGTGGGTCGGGGTAACATGGTTTTATATTATCAAGAAAGAAGATCTATTTCGATTTTATTTTCCCTCTCGTTCTTTTTTTGGTATGACTATCAATATGGAATCAATAAGTCATTTTTTCTTTAGCTTTTCATGATGATGTTAAACAAAAAAACAGAACACCTTTCTTCGTCTCCTGTATCTTGGACGTGGATGTGGTTGGATGTTCACTGAGAAATAGATCCGCACTCATAACGGTTTTATTAATTCTACTCTATATGCTTTAAATAACGAATGTCTCGCATCAATTGCTTCATCTGGATGATTGAATGGTACTAAGCCATTGAATTCGAAGACGTTGATGATATTTGACATTTTTCACACTAATATCAATATCTCTGCATCCTTCAAGTCAACTTTCCTAGTCATCTCTAAAAGGATCTCTCTGCTAACATTTTGAACAAACGAATATGTTAGCTGGATCGGTATATTCAGAAAATGTAAATCTCATATTTTTTAGAAACACAAATGTCTGGTTTAACAGTTAGTTAATAATATAGATACTTTTTATATCGAGAATGTAAGTCTGTGTTACTGCACATGCTTGAGGGTACGACTGACGATGACCGAATGGATGTGCCTGAGGCACAACTAAAGATCAACATACTCTCTTAAATCCATCCCATATTTAAATTTTTGTTTAAAAGAAATTTAATTTTTTTAAAAATTTATTTCTCGATTTAATATTCTTTTTCAAAATGGTGCAATAAGGATTGTTGACCATTATTGAAGTACACAAACAGTTTCGGAGGCGGAAAATGATGCAGTAAAATATGCTGCCAAGTATGCATGAAATAGGATGAAAAGTTGCCTTTGTAATCGGATGCTTTAGCGAAAACGATTCATCGTTCGTATTTGCATTACACGCAGGTGGCGTGGGATCGATTCCCACCGGCAGTAGTTTAAACTGCCGTAGTTTAATGGTAGAACATCCGAATCAAGAAATCATATTGCTCCATCATCCACTCACTTTCATTTTTGTTCGAAACTACATACAATTATACTTTTATTGATGTCAAAGTGTCAAGAAAAAACGTTCAACGTCATTGTTATTACGTCGTTATATATGCATTTTTATTTCAGCTTTTTTATGCTCTAAAATTTTATTTTCATAATTAAATTAATTATATAGTATTTACGAAATACAATTCTTGCTATTGTATTATTAAATTTTTGCAATACTCTTTACTGTGAGTGTTTTTTCTTTTCTATGCATACCCATGTGTTCGATTAGAAGGGTGTGGAGTTTGGATGTCCATTGAAGATCAGCACCCATACTACCCACACCCTATATGCTGATTAGTTGAAGAAAAAAGATATTGTTTTTGTGCATACCAATAAATAAATGGACGAAGATCAGTTGAATCAAATCGGTGAAAATCGTTTTTCAGAGTTTAATCGAACTTTTTCCATAAATTCTGAATAATCTTTATAAACATCATATAAACATTTATCACGTTTTGTTGAAATATGTGCAAAACGTTTAAATTATTTATCTAAATGATAAGTTAGTTGAGAAAGTGAACTATCAAATGATATGTAACCAATTTCGCGACGAAATCTTGGCCAAGTTTTTGGTAGTTGCCGCTCATAATCAGATCAGTGTAAACAAGGACCTAAATTTAACGGTATAGAATCATTTATTGTTATATCATAGCTTTGTGGAGGTTCTTCTTCTAATAATATTGCACTAGTTGTTATATCTAAACGAAAAAAAAAACAAAGAGTTTATTTTACGATAAAAAATAAAATGTTTACCTCTATAAGTGTGTTGTTCATCTAAATCATGTTGTATTTGTTCTTCTCCAATAGCAATTTGTTCCTTTTCTTGAAATTGTAAATTTAAACATTCTTCAGAATCTAATTGTTTTTTTTTTATCATTTTTTATTGGCATATGTTTACAACAATATCGACGAATTGCTCTTGCACTTACTTCATCACTATCAATAAGAAATCCTTCCATTATTATATTATCAAGTATTTTATCGGATTTAAATGAACATCAAAATTACGATTACTTTTCAACTAGAAGAAAGAACAAAGACTTTCTTTGCTTCTTTCAATTAAATTCTATTTCGATAGATATGAGAGATATTTTGAAAATATTATCACCATAGCTGTGTGGTAGTTTCGTTTTTAGGGAGATTGTAAAATTTTCCTCCTGATTTAATTGTTTACAATTCCAACGGTCAGTATCGTGGTGAGTATGATGGATTAAACCTAATTGTCAGAATTGATTACAGTTGCCGAAGAGATTTATCAAAAGCCATCTCAGTAGCAACGACTTTTTATATAGTTTATCGCATTGCAAGAGCCTTATTTGTTCTCGGATTGTAACGGAGGAATGTCTTATTTCAAATAGCAATGGAAGAGAATTATTGACTCAATCGAATAGTTAAGAATTTAGGTAAAGTTCTTTCAGATAGCTAATTCAGTTACGGTACGAATGAAATAAAGGGTGATCCAAAAGTCTTGGTACCTCGCAGAAAAAA
>CAJNOP010000155.1:146079-201543 GCA_905250075.1 Rotaria sp. Silwood1 | reverse complement strand
TAAGGGAGAAAAGGGATTTTTTCTGCGAGGTACCAAGACTTTTGGATCACCCTTTATGTTATGTACTATACAAACTTATTACTGGAACATGTTTAATCGAAGTCGATAGTATGATATTCTCATAAAAATAAGATTAACGTAGATATGGACAATCTGGTCCTGACAGGACTGATAACAGAACCCGAAATCATTGGTCCCGCTCATGCCTAGACAAACGCCACTATAGTAATCTGATTACCGTGTTGAACAGTCGCTTCTTCTTGATAATGATTGACTACGACCATAAACGAAAGGGTCGCGTTCACTTGGCCGACAATCATTTGGCCGACTCATCACTTAACCGACACCACTTCGCCGACAAATTGTTTGGCCGACATGTACACTTCGCCGACAACTCATTTGGCCGACAAATATTTGAGATCAAAAAAATTGAAATTTCTTGAAAATATTGCGTGGATTTTTCCCACTCATTCACCTATAAATAGTGAACATTTTTCAAAATAAAATCAGACGACGATTTTTTATCAGTTAAAACAAGTCTCCCGCTAACAAACTGTTTCCCGTGAGATAAGTTTGGTTTTCTTCGGGGCATTGCCCATACTCTTTCATTGTAAATAAATGTGACTTTTGATAAAAAGATTTTCTGACGCAATATTTTCAAGAAATTTCATTTTATTTTACTTCAAATATTTGTCGGCCAAATGAGTTGTCGGTGAAGTGTACATGTCGGCCAAACAATTTGTCGGCGAAATGGTGTCGGTCAAGTGATGTGTCGGCCAAGTGATTGTCGGCCAAATGACTCGGACCCAAACGAAAAATCTCGACATGTTATTTCTGTTTCAAGATATAACTATTTTCGATTAGTAACTTAAGGTCAACCAAAAATTCTTATAAAATCAAGAAAAACATAAAACTAGAGAGATATTTCTCAAACCTTTCGTTTGCAATATTTTTTCAACTATCTTGAAAATCGCACGATCGAATGATATTTTATTCTTTTGATCAATTAAGCTATATTTGATATAATCATTTAGATTAAACTAGTGAATATAATTATCGATAATATTTGAATAAATTCCAAGTAAATGCTCAAGTAAAATTTGTTTAGCATCAGCTGGTGAGTAAATCAAATGCATAACTTCCGAAGGTCACAGATTTAAAATAATTGTTTTTAAATCTTGTAAAGATAATTGATAATAATTGTTGTTTTATATGATTTGATGGTATGCTTAATGTTTGTTTAAATGATAAATCAATTAACGAAAATAGTTGTTTATAATTTTCAGATATACTAATTAAATGAGACAAGAATATTTTCTTTTAATAAATCTAATGACCATATAAAAGGTTTTAAATTTTTTGAATCAAGGTCAATTTTAATATCAGATAAAGGAGAATATTCTTAAAAATATTTTTCAACAGGTAAGGATATATTTTATTCTCATATACCTTTAATTCATTGAATTTCAATTGGATTTTGTGGGAGACTTAATGTTGAATTTATTGAAGGCATATGTGATATCTAATTCTATGGATAATATATCTTCTGTATCATTCGAAAATAAATTTTCTTTATCTTCTCCAGATTCAATAGCATATTTAATCTAAAACGAAGAAACAAATAAAAATAAAAGAATCTTTAAAAAAAATGCTTACCTGATTTCTAAAATCTCCTCCTTGAATAAAATTAGTTTGTAAATCTTGATTGTTTGTATCTAAATCATGTTTATATTGTTGATCGTATTGATTCGTTACATTAAATTTAATAAAATTTTTATTATTATCATCTAATGTCCATTGATGTTGTTTATTTTGAATATTTTGAATTGAAAAACATATATTATATTGTTGCTGATCATCAGGGTGTGGGGTGTAAGCTAGATTAGAGGATATGCAGATCCTACACCCACCCCCACCCCCACCCCCACCCCACACACACATCCACACCCAACACCACACCCGGTAGTTTCTTTTACGACCATCCGTTAAAATTATCCAGGTTCTCACTTAGAAACGTGTGTGTCTTTGCCGTTCCGAACATCTGTTAAAAATTTTTGCGAACATCTGTTTCTTTTCCGATGATCGTTCCGGACACCCGTATTTTTCTAATCACGAACATCCGGTCTTTTTATTTTAATAGTGATCATTTTTTGAAAAAACGGATGTTTGGAACGGACTTCAACATTCGATGTTCGGAATGAAAAGTAGCGGCGAAACGTCCAAATGCCCACCCACCCGCACCCCACCCTCACATCCACGCCCACATATCCACACCTCACCCAACTCCGAAATATTCCAAATAAACTAAATAATATTGGCTTTTGTACACCTTGCCTTTTCTTCATCTACCTCACCAATTCAAAAAAATGTTCATAGATGTCATGTCGATTAGAGAAGGCTTCGTTTATTCTAGAACAATGACAGTTTGGATTTCACGAATTTACGTTAATCTGACATTCTAGCATTAAGAAAGACTGCTATTTTTCTGGTTGAGTTCAAAATGTATTTTCAACATTGATGTTGGTGAAATAGATTGCAACAGGTGTTGTCGGATTTTGTCGAATCCGACGGGTTTCCAACTGCCGGAATACGACGAATCCTGCTATCGGAATCCTAGAGTATCCGAGTGTCGGAAACCATAGGATATCATGGGATTCCGACTGTCGACATCCCGTCGGATCTTGTCGGATATTTATGGGTCCGATGGGATCTTATTGGATAGGTTCGACCTGGAATGATACGGCAACTTACGCAGAAACTCCATGGACGGTCTTATCCGTTAACGATGAAAATATTCTTCAACAATACGATTAATCAACAACAAATATGTTTGACAGCGATGTTTCATCGATTCATTTAATTATACACATTCAATATTTGTGGTCGAGTCGAAGGCAAATAAAACTTGTTGAAAATAATATTGTATAGCATTGAAAGAGAAGAATGACTCTAAGAACTTATTTTATCTGTAGTGCATTCTTAAAGATAAACATAATGCTGTGCATGATTCGTTGATTCGTTTGGCACAAGAAGTTTTGATAGGCAACAAATAAATGCACATATGTGGATCTGATAAGACTGCAAGTGATTGACAGCTAAGAGAATAGAAAAACATAGATTGTGTTGTGTCCGGTCAATATTCATTTTTGTGTTGTAATGAAGTGTGCAATTCAAAGCCATTGATAAGACTAAAGTAAATGCTGAAATTTCTGTCAAATGCCTGGATAAAACTACAGATCCACACAATATTGGTGCTTCTAGATTGATCAATCATCAGCTCTTCGTACTGCGCCTTAAGAGGCTTTCTAATTGCAAAGATAAATTATCGAATTTTTACTCAAAGTACATATGTCAAATAGCATCATTAACACGATCGCGACAGAAGTGGCATCATCGTTGATAGCTATCAAGCCATCCAAATTAACTCGCTGTACTATGTGGACCAAGCTTATTCTAGCTGTTGTTCCATCGATTGTATTTGGGGTGTTCACTATTGTCTTCACACTTCAGCAAAATGCATTCGCCACAGTGGCTCGCGAGCAAGATCAGTATCAAGCATCAGAGCAACGCAAACAATCTATTTTCGACAACTGCATTGATGTTATTTCGGAAATCTTACTAAGCCCAAACTTTAATCGAAGCAATGCTGAACATCTTCAACCAATTCAAGTGAAAGTGACTACCGCTCTTCGCCGTCTTGACTCTCCTCATAAACGAGATGTGATCTTTTATTTATATGCAAACAAACTTATTCGAGCTGATCTTCCACCTGAATTTCGGCTTGATTTGCGTGGTGCTGATCTCAGCGGAGTAGAATTTATAAAATCGAGTAAAACCCAGTGTATTCTTAATGATGTATTTTTGCCGGGAATACTTGCCTCGAACATTATTTTCTCAGGATGTGAACTTGATCGGTCGAACTTCGAAGGCAGTGTAATGGCTCGAAGTCAATTTCATAATTGTTCTCTAGGATTCACTAAGTTTCTAGATGTCAATTTTGAACAAGCCACATTTCAAGGGAATATGTACTGGAGAACTAATTTTGCCGGTTCATCATTGGTAAGATCATGCTTCGGGCTTTCGGACATGCTATTCTTAGTAAATTTTACCAATACAGACCTTTTTGGCACCAAAATTACAAACGACCAACTGTTTGGTATGCATTCGTCAGAGTTTAACAATGTGATACTTAACGTTCGCTTGCCAAATGGATCTTTGATGATTCATTCATCACAATTAGTCAAGGATGGTGGAGCTGAAAAAGAGGTAAAAGTGAAGAGAAGAAAAAACGCTTATTCATTAATGTATCATCACAACACTGTCTGAGATAACACTTCTATTGTTTTCTAGTGTATTCGAACGGTGAATCAGCCTACACCATGGTCTATGGTTATCACAACTGAGCTAATAGAGGGGTATTATCATGTTAAAAACTCCAGTTTTTATCCTGCACCGATTGAAGGCAACTGCTACTTTTTAGCAAAAAAACACAGCTTCCTTGGTCAAGATGTTGACATAAAGCAATTTTCACGACTGATTGACATTGGTCAAGCTTCGTACAATGTATCTGTTCATTTTGGCTGCTCTCAATCAAATCCAAAAAATCAGCTGAGATTAGCGTTTGGCTTTCTTGATGCACGTGGTTGGCCTATATCTCTCTCGCCACACAGTAATTGTATTTAACTATTTGGTTGATGTGTATGTCTCTTATTTTTATAGTAGCTTTAACGACTACCGAAAGATCGTTTGAATTTCAATCACAAACCGCGTTAATTCCAATTGGTGCACGTCGTATTAGCCTTCGTATTCAAGCGGTAGTTTATAATCTCCCTACACTTGAAAGCCTTCAGTATTGCGTATTAGATAACATTCAGGTTTTCATCTTTCATCAAAAAGAAACATCAACAATGTACGTACAACCGTTAAACTCTGTGCATTTGATTTTTATTGTCATTGTTTTCCTTTTAGACTTGCAAAAAACGTCTGAAGTGTTGAACGATGAACTTGCTCGCCTGTTATATCCAAGAAACTTTTCGAACTCGTTTAATGCAACTTGGACACTTTTTATTAGGAATCATTACATTCAGATATCTCTTTTTCTGCTTTCATTTAAAATAACAAATCATAGGTCTATAAATAAAAACTTGACGGTGAGGCTAAGCGTGTGTGTATGTGCGTGAGGAGGAGAGTCTACGCGTCTCTCACACCCATACCTACTCTGGGACACATGAAGCTGCTTCACTAGTTGTCGAACGAGGCTGTTTGTTTCAAAATATTAGATATTTTATCATCAATCTACGTTGCAGTTTTCGATTGTTTTTCAGAGTGAAAGAAGCTTACACTTATGCAAGAAGTACCTTCCTATGAGCATCTGGCTATGGGTGCGGTATGGTGTATGGATGGGGAAGGGTGGGTGTGGTGGATATGGATGCGTTTGGATGTGGTGGGTGTTGGTATGGGTGTGCGTGTGGGTGTGGATGTGGGGTGGGTGTGCGTGTGGGGTGTGGATGTGGAGTGGGTGTGGGGTGTGGTGTGTGGTGTGGGTGGGTGTGTGTGGGTGTGGAGTGTGGATGGGTGTGGATGTGGGTGGGCATGGGCGTGGGTGTGGGTGTAACACTTCATCTCGCATACACCAAACCCACACTCACGCACCCACACCTCACACTTACCCACCCACACCCCACACCCACAACCCACCCACACTATCATATATTATTGGGTAGGTGTGGGGATCAAGATGAATGTGTCGAATAAGTTGTATGTTTTGACAGATAACTGATGCAAGCAATTATGTACGACACAAGCAAATAATCTATGTTGATTTTCTGCCGATTTATGACTATTAAAATTCAAGTCACCGTTTATAACTTTTATCTTTTATTTCCAATAATATTTTGCGAATCCATTGAATTCATTTATATTACATTCAATATGATTAACAAATATACAAAAATTGTTACGTATATTGCTGTGATTACAAGAGATCTTTGTCGAAGCTAAGCATAAAAAAAGAATAGAATCAAACCATGCTAATGAATGACACCATTGAGTGCTCGTCACAATTATGTAACTGTATGCTTGACGTATTTCAGAAAACAAAACATTTGGGAAAGCTAACGAATGTTTTTATTTTGAATTGATCTTCTTGTTATCACATTTAGAGCATCATAGAATTCAGTGTTTTGTCTATTTAACTAATTGAAGTATTTATTGTGGTGAGAAAAAAAGTGACAGAAACTACAGATTTATTATGTTATTGTTAAATAGTGAATAATTTCATGTAATGATCACTCTTCTAATTGTGGGAGCCACTGCATTAAATGGTCTTCCCTCTGTATTTCTGATAAACGCAACGGTCATATGATCTCTTTGTTCTGTTCGGAATCGACATAAGAAGAAGTTTTTGATTTTTGTTGTCAGATTGGGCAACGACATCGCAATTGCAAATGGTAATAAAAATGTAGTATAATACGAAAAGAAGTCGACATACGATTGAAAGTTGGCACCAAAATTTTCTGATGCACCACTCAATTCAGCTAAGTCTATGATCATGTCTGGAATATGGATAAAAAAGTAAAGAGCTGATATAATCAACAATTGAATTGACATCTTTCGATATTTTCGCCACCGAACTTGTTGAGTTAAACGACGTTTTCGCATAATAACACGAAAAAATAATGTCATATTAAAGATAACCATCACTAATATCGGTAAAATATCGTGAAATATAACATCCCATGTACCAACTAATTTCACATCGTAATAACACAGAGGAGAGCCACAAACAGGTCTGTCGTACTCATACGTATTTTCACATAGTGGAAACAAAATTGTAAAAGAATAGAATAAGAACAAATAAACAAAAATAATGATTAATGGGCAATAGTGAATGAGAATTCGCTTCTTCCATGTTGATATCCATTGTTGATGAAATATGAAAATATATCTTTCAATTGAAGTCCAAGCGATGATAAATAAGGAGATGGAGAAAAGACCTTCGTCAATGAATAACCAGAAAATACATAAACTAGGTGTATTTGGAAATATATGACCAAAATTATGATAATAACTGAGATACAATGGAATACCAGTCAATAAATAATAAATATTGATAATCAGAAGTACAATGATGGTATGATTACTAATAGTTCTACGTAGAACTCGATCGAAAATTAGATGCCACAAGACGAAAAGGGAACAAATGAATGATAATATTAGAGATAGGAGAAAAAGCCAAAAGCGTACAGGAAATGGAATTGCAATATCGACGTGCTCATCTTCTAATAATGTTTGATTGTCGATTTCTTCATTTGAATTCATATCTACAAATCTATCACAATTAAAATCAAACTGAGTAAATCAATTCATAAAAAAATAATTTCATATAATTATTTCATATATTTATATAAGTACAAAGATGACAATTAAAATAATATATATGAACTTTGCTTGTTTCGGGATTTTATTCAATATAGCTCATATGCTCCTTCTTTTTCAAGATTCTCTCATCCCATTATCACACTATATAAAAAATAATTCAAAGAACTACAGGAGCTTCCGTACTTGCCGTGAAATGCTTTTCATTATAAAAATACAAGAAAATGAAGCTTCCGGAGGAAGGATATTGTAGTCTATGGTTGAATATATTCTGTTCCAGTGAGAAGGTGCATTTGATGTTGATGAAAATGCTCAAGTTCATTTTACATTATATTACATATTTAACACATTTTTTGACTTGACATGTTCTCAAAAACTTAATATTAAAGACTTTGTCGACAAAAAGCACCATTCTCTTCATATTAACAGTTGTTTAAAATTTAAAATCATGTTTTTCGCTGAATCCTAAATCGAATTCTAGACTGACTACATGGGAGCTTTAGCTAGAAGATAAATCATTCAAATTGTTTAAAATAAGCAAAAAGCAGCTTTATGTTGAATTCATCTTAATTTTTCTTCAATCTACTGTAAACTCACCTTCCTTGTAATACTTTTCAACGTCTCTAATACACCTATGATTAATCGAGAAGGAATTGTTTATCTGTTCGAAGTAGTTTTCAAAGTTTAGCTGGCGAACGTCATTTTTTCACCAACAAAATGTCAAAAATAATCAGACAGTTTTAAATCAATGAATAAAATGTTCTCATCATGTTTGTCATAGCGAATGGCTGAATCCGAAGAAGTATGTGAAACAAGTTATGAGAGAAGAAAGAAATTACCCTTCATATTTCAACACATATAAACTATTATGGTTCATAGAACTTAGTAGAAACCAATATGCATCTTTAACATATATAAAATATGTTGAAGACTTTATAGTGAACTTATATAATAAGAATATATTACAATTGTTGTATTGACATAAATAAATATCACAAGAGAATAATGGAAATATTTTGAAGTGAAATAGTTGACTGTCTATTATATATGTTGTAAAGGGTACTATTTTAGAAAGAATGTTTTGCTCGATCTTGCGCAATGACAAGAAATAAAATCACTATAAGCATATCAAAAATTAAATCAGTTACTTTCTGACATTGTTTCTTGACTTTTTTTTATGAATAACTCTCTAAAACGCCAATAACAAAGTAACCCCTTCAACAGTTGTGAACACAATCCATTTTTCTATGAGTTATTGATTAGATAAAAAATTATGCACGTACTCAATTTTCGAAAACGAGAAGCGATGGAACTTCAATTATATACTTACGTAGGCTGTCTATGGCATACATATTTACAACCGGAATGCGACCTGAAAATTAATAATGACTCTTAGGCATGCATATTTTCTTTGTGTTTAATTTATCTATTTTTTGGTACTGATTTGTAATGAAATAAATAGCTGCATACTATGCACATTCAGTAGTCTTACTTATTCACATAGATACATCATGATTGAAGATCGTATTCTTGCCAGTGGTCGTCTCGAATACTTGTCTGATCTTCACAAGAACTAAAGTTTATGATCTGAGCAAGAAATTAAATATAGAATTGTGTAGAATTTGTATGAAAGAAATTTATTTTTTTGTTAGAAGAAAGACGCATCTGGTGTCAGCATTGTTCAGACGGAAACAATGAAAATATACGTTTTTGTGTACTCAAAAAGTGAGTACACTATAGAATCGGTCAGTGTGTCCGGCCGTTTACACGATAACTTTCTAAAGGAGAGTTCGCTCGTGATGAAATTTCCTTCATAGTTTCGTCTCATCAATATCTCGGTCGAGTTCGAAGATGAGAATGATTCGTCGAGCCATTGCTGAGTTATCGGAAAAAGAGTCATTATTTCCTATGCTTTTCTATGCGAACATTGACCTATCCGGCTTTTCGTAAAAAACGTTTCCTCTCATAATCAAACAAAACCCCAACTATTATATACCATTCGATAGAGAATTTCACGAGCTACAAAATGGTATATAAAACATTAAGAAACAAGAAGGCTAAGTCATCTATTGCAAAAGATACTTAAACGGAAATTGCTTTTGTGTTTTTACTTTTTGAAGTACACATAATACTCGGATTTAAACCCGAGGCTTCTACATTTATTTTTATTTGTATTTTATTTCGAGGTGTTTTTAAAATATGCCTATTTTGATTAATTCAACCAGAAAATGATGTAATCAAAATATAATACGCTGAAAAATGTGAAAATTTTAAGAAGACATTTATATCATCTAGTCTCGCTCTTGGTGTACACTACCGAGATCAGCAAACTAAAATTGGTTTCGGTCATTTTTAGCTTTTGCACATTGTGTGTAATCGTTCATTGTAGTTATTTTAATCAAATATTATCTACGCCTTATTCTTGTTTGATTTAGAGTGATATCATCGTTCAACGTTCATTCTTGACCACACGCGCATAATTATTTGTGAATCTGTTACATTAGGTGCTTTAAATTTGTGTGGCGATTATCTTCAATATACGAAAAAATCAAGGGATAATTTTAGTGGGGTAAAATGAAAATTTGAATTCATCCATAAGAAATATCTGAAATTTTTTCGACTCTATTCAAAAATGACTTACGATTATGTAGGAGGATCATTACATTCTGATGTGTTTGTTGTATGTTCTCATTTTTCCTCAATTAGCTGCCTTTAAAATTGAAATTTTTAAAAGTAGAAATTTTTATTGGAAATTGATAAAATTATTTTCTATAAGTAGATATTTTTCAATTTATTGAATTGTTTACATGGACTGAACTCTTTTTGCTTCTTTTTTTTGTTATATTGCGTTTCATAAAAGCTAAGTTTTACTAAATGTTCATATAAATATTTATAAATATTAAATACAGATTAGACAGCAAGATATCTACTCAAAGGTTTGAAAATCTTTATCATCAGCACTCAAGATTCAATTATCTATGCTAAGGATCAGTGTAAAATATCATGAAAGATATTTTGTATTCGCTCACTATTATACAATACGCTTATTAAGGGGGAACCCCCCCTTCGAAAGTCGTTTTTTCCTTGAAAAGTCGATTTTTGGAAAAACACATCTTCTTGTAGCCCCAAGTGTCCTCTTTCAGAATATGTATAAACTATATAGGAATGGAACATATTTTGCCCAATTTTGGCAAGTTTACTGGACGCTATAATGGAAAATCGGCTGTCTTGTTGATTTTCTTTCTTAATTATCGGTAACTAATATCGTTCTACCTTCTTTATTAGCACTCTAAAACCATTACCGTATCGAGTAATCATGTTTTGGATGTTGCAGTCTTATAAGAAAGGTTCAAAATTAGGCTATTTTTCGAAAAGATGGCGCTACAGTGAACTTGGATTCAGAAATTAGCTTAAGAAATCGGCTTATTTTTTTCTTGAAAATACTACCAACTGTAAGAACTTTTTGTGCGCTTTTCAGTGATATATAATATGCTCGAATTCTCTCTGCAAGAAGATCATCAACTACGTCGCAATGTTGTTATTCGTTTTTCTCAGCTTCACTTTTTTATCGTTTTCTGACCATTGCGGAACATTTTCCCAGTTCACCGCTTGATGTACTCTGCTGATTTTTATTTATTTAAAAGATGAGACTTTTTTCTAGAAATTGTCGGAACAGATTTTCAAAATATATCTCCATTGTTTAGATATTTGAAAATCTTTGAAAGTGCTCAAAGCAGTTTTTGCGATTTTCGGTTTAAAATGATTACTACAATTGAACGAAAACGAATTTCAAAAAACTGTTCCTACAATTTCTAGATAAAAGATTTTTCTTCATTTTGAAACAAAGTTCAACATTTTTCATGCTACCGCGCATCGGGAAAATGTTCCGTGCCAAAACCCCCGTTTTCATGAGTAAATTGAGTATAGCTTCTTAATTATCAAAAATGATTGGTTGAAATTTTTATCAGATGCTAGTTACATTAGCTTTTCTATTTCCTGAAATTTTCATCGAAATCTGTTGTATCGTTTAGAAGATAGGTTTCGGAGGGGGGGTTCCCCCTTAATCTATTTTTCTTTTCATCGACTTCATCGAATGTTTTTTTTGTGTTTGTAGAATGTTTCGAAGTGAATTGTTGTGTGAATGATCTATTGTCAGAAGTTGATTCAAAACATTCATTGAACTTCATATTGTTAATCTCACTAATCAATTATGATAGTTAGTTCAAGAAGTCAAATCGTTTCATTCTATTAATTTCATGAATATCTATCTCCTCATAATCATAGTCAAATTTCTATGGGAAATGATAAAAATGGATAATTAGGATTATTGAAGACAATGGAATCATGTTGATTACATCGATATTAGTGAATACTGTATCTGATCGATTACAAATATTCTAGTTTGAATACAAGACTTGTACAACCAGTATCCACTTTTTCACAATGAAACAATCAGTTTAACCTATATAAATAACAATCATGCAAATCAACGACTAATTGTTTTGTACTTTTTTAAAAATCTTTTATATGATTTGAAACCAAAATCAATGATAATCTTGAATGACGGTGATTATCGACCAGTTCACTTTGTTGATATTTGATTTATCTCATTAAATAAATATCAGAAAGCGAAAACGAACCGAACATGAGCTAATTTTCTAAGAGATAGCTGAATACAGCCTAAGTTAAATGAAAACCGATTGATTAAACTATCATCAACGCAAAACAATATGATACCGTCGACAAAGATAAACCAACATTTATTGATTGTTTTACATGCTTAATTTAATCTCCATGTACATCATTCTCTTTTTCTCTTCATAAGTGGACACTAATTTTTGTGTATGATGGTAGCTCACCTCTATGCGGCATAATTCTTTGATTTTATTTTCCATATATCGTTAAAATCGATTTTCAACTAATAACAAATAAATTTACTATAAGCATTAGGGATTTTTTTAATTAGCGAAGCAATTCGATGAAATAATGCATATTGTTTCAATAAACTATTTTTTAATTATAATACCAATATACACGGCAAATACTCTTACTGAATATTGAAACTTGAAATACATGATACTCGTTAGTTTTGTCACTCTTCAAAAAGACATGAACACAGAACAAGAACGATTCACTTAATCATTTTTTAATATTAACAGTACGTCATCACGTATGCTCGTTGTTCTTGAACGATCGTTTCATCAAACAAGATAAGAAACAAAACGTAGAATGATTATATTATTTAAACGCTATTTTATTTTCTATATGTCAGAAGTATAGTTGATGCTGTTCCGAATGGATATGAATCGATACGACTAAAAAGTAATTATTTGAACGATAAGTGGTCGTAGGCGTTCCTACATTATAACGCAAGAGCTGCTCTTGTATAAATCAGAGACTGTATCTTCAATATTAAATACGTTTTAATCCGATCATTTTGTCGATCAATTTTGAACGTTTTGAAATAAAAAATACTATTTCAATCAAGAAGTGATTCATATTTGGTTTCCATGAAATACATTATTTGTTATTTTTATAGCCTTCTACAAACTCTCTCTGTTCCTATTGTATTATCAAATCAATATTTCAATTAGGGTAGTTATAGAAGAGTCTGGTCTTTTGACTAGCAATATGATTTGCAGTATGGCGACTACCATTTGCCGTTACGGTGAACTATAAATCGTCTTAGATGATAAGATGCAATTTTGCAAAGTAGATGATTTAAAACAATCGAAACTGTGGATTGTATATTGTTAAGAAAAAAATAGAGTGCTGAGAACTATATCTGTCGGTTAAAAAGCTTCTTTAGTAGATTTTTAGCAACTCAATTTCTAGACATCATATAAAGGTATAATTTATGTCTCGGAATAGCACAAACATTTCTTTATCGATTGATATCAGTTTGATCGAAAAAGAATTAGCGAATATTGAATGAGAAGCGTTACAATTACAAGGAAGTTAGTTTTTATTCAATCTTTTTATTTTGATTCTGCTGGTCAACATAGGTTTTTTCCTAATTCTTCCATTTCCATGTAAAATTTTTTCTTCTACTCCGAATGAAAAAGAGTAGTCGATTATTCTTATAAAGATATTATCTATCTTTTGCCAATATACTCTCTCGAGATAAATAACGTTTTTCTTCTTTTGTAAAATTTTATTGACTAGTTTCTGTCAAGTTATAACTTGACGTCATCAGAATCTACAAAAAAGGAAACTTTACAGAAAACTCTACAGAAAAAACTCCAGAGAGCCGAAAGGGCCCTGTTAGAGAGGAAAAAATTATAGAGGGCCGAAAGAGCCTCTCTACTGTTGAAAAACAAAATGGAAAAATGTTATACGATGGAAACTGTTGTT
The DNA here is from genome assembly GCA_905250075.1 of Rotaria sp. Silwood1. NCBI lineage: Eukaryota > Metazoa > Rotifera > Eurotatoria > Philodinida > Philodinidae > Rotaria > Rotaria sp. Silwood1. The sequence continues at coordinate 187,812 of CAJNOP010000155.1, read as the reverse complement.
CGATTGCCGAAAACGCGATAAGTATACTGTCGTCGTTGTGGCTGTTGAAGACATTCCATTTTATTTTTGTCCAGTGTTGATGGATTGATCGGAAAAGTATGAGTCTTTAAATATGAAGAAAAGATCTGTTCGGTTTCTTTTTTACAAGATAATCTTGCAGGTTATCTAATCTTTTAGAACCAACGATCGGTTTCATATTACAAATGGCTGTATCCGAAAAACAATCGTCCCATAGTTTATGGAAACGAGACGAGAAATCTTGCATTCCTTTACAAAAAATAAAGTTGCACATAATATTAATATTGAAGTCGATTGCAGCCTTCTTTGCATTCTTATTCGAGGTATCTAGAAAGATTCTTCTTACCTTCGAATAGTTTTCTCTTTTGGATCTTTGACATTGAAATGTCTGAAAGACCCTTTCAAATTGTTTAAGAACATAATCTATCGGATATTTGTTCAGTAACAATGACATACAAATAAGGGTCTTCCTCATGCTTAAAAATCTTATAAGTAGAAGAATATCTTATTGCTCGTAGAAGAGCGACAAATGGAATATTCTTTTTTATATGATTTGCATGTATGCTTGTGAAAGGAAGAAAATATGGTTCGTAAGATGGTTTATGAAACACTTTTGATACCAATGTTCCTTCTCTATTTTCTAGGTTCAAGTCTAAGTACTCTGCAGTATGTCCAATGAATTCTGTCAAAACGATATCACTATCGAGTCTGTTCCAGAAGCGCACTAGACCTTTAAGTATATCTACATGTACATTCGACATGATAAATAGATCATAAATATATCTATAATATAATGAACATGTCTTTTTAGCCCATTTTTTAATTGGCTGTTCTACAAAATACATATAGTCATTGGCTATGGTTAAGGTGAGTGGTGAGCCCATTGCACCACCTCTTATTTGTTTATAATATGATCCGTCTAGATAAAAATAGTTATTAGTCATGACAAATCTGGCGAGAGCCAATATGATCTCTTTTTTAACGCTATCGATTTGTTTTAAATTCGATGCTTCTATCAGCTTTTTTTATGACTGCTATTCCTCCTTCCTGTGGAATCATCGTATATAGATCGGCCACATCCATCGTTATAAATGATGTGGCTGGTGTAAGATAGTCAGCAGACCATTTTTCAACTTGTTTAATTAATTGAGTTCCATTTTCGATAGTATTCTCGCTTGCTAATCGATCGAATAGAGGTCTTAGAAGACTATCTAACCATCTCGATATAGCTATAGTAGGCGATTTAAGACCAGACATTATAGGTCTTAGTGGTGTTCCTGGTTTATGTGATTTTGGTAAGAAATAAAGGTGAGCTAATTCAGCTTCTTCTTTATTAACCTTTAATTTCTCATATTGTTTTTGTGTTATATGTTTATTGTACCATAAACCAAAAAGGAACTCATTCGTACGTTCGACCAGAGATTCAAGTAGATTATTGGTACCCAAATCTTGATATGCTTTAGTTTTGATCATATATGCTTGAGCTTTCTCTTTGTAATGATCAAATTTCCCTAAATGGAAAACTTTAGATTTATCAGTCTTTCTAAGAACTGTTTGTGTAGCTTCAATTCTTTTCTTTAAATAATTAATTTCTTTTAATTGAATTGATGAAGGGTATCTATTATAACAATCGGTCAAGATCATTTCAAGCGAATCTATAAAAATTTCTAACCTTTGCTTTGGTAGTACCCATCCATGTTCAACAAAGATTTTATTTATCTTCTTTACGACCAATTCTATCTCGTTTTCTTTTCGTGTATGAGCGAGATGAGGATTATTTGGTACGCATTTAGGGCCTAGTTTTAGGAGGGCCTCTTCTCTCCTATTTAATTTTATATTAGCTTGATTAATTATGCTTGGAGCACGAAATCCTTTCGTAGTACTGGATTCAAATCTCGTGCTTCTCGTATTACGAAGGGCGTCTCTTTGACGCTGCGTTCGGCTAAAAACTGCACTTCTCTTTCAGTTTCTAAAAGAGTTCTTTTTTGTGCAATTTCTATATATTTACTATATAATTGTGAACCAACTTGATGGACCAACTTTTTCCGCCTTGGCGGTAGTGGTCTTTGAGTAAATATTTCTTCTTCTTCATCGTCGTCGTTATTATTATTAATATTTTCCTCATCATCAAAAGGTTCTTCATCATTAACAATTTGTGTTAATGGTAGCACTTCATCACTATCTTGTGGAAAATCTTCAAGAAGTTTTTCTAATCTTTCTTTGTCAAATTCAAATTCTTCTTTGACGATTTTCAGATAGAGTTCTGTTGCTTCAAGACGAAAATCTCTTGATATCTTATGTATGTTCTCTTTATTGTCGTGGACTTGTTCACTTGAAAGTGAATTTTCGTCTACTAGAAGATTAAAAACATCATCTTGTGGTAAGATTTTCGGTATTATATCATATGATGATATGTGTGCAGCAACCAAATCAAAATTTTTCTTTTTCTTTTCATAGGCTTTTAATGCTGGTTTACAGAAGGTTTTAGCATAGATTTTTTGTTGTTCTGATGCAACATTTTCAGATGCTTTTAGAGCATCCCATTCGTCTTTTTCAATTGAAGCACGACGAATTCTATTGATACTCATTTTTGATAAACCTTGTGTAACTTCTTTAATATAATCGAGCATAAGATCATGTGCTCTATTAGCAATAACGGTGGCTGATAATTCTCTCATGTTTCGTGTGATGATGTTATTAGCATCGAAACATGCCGATGTAAAATGTGAAATTTTCTTTTCACATAATACTATATTCGTTTTAGCCTCCTGTGTATGTGTAATATTAACTATTTCTTTAGCCCAATGATCTTTACGTTTACCTAGATCATAGAATCGTTGCCATACTTGGGCTTCATAATGATCATGTACCCATTTATCATATGTTTCAATAGTATTCTTTGCATATGCACATACTTCATTAAAAGCATCTTTTAAATCGAATTTCAATTTATGATCATTAATTACTCGACCTTTGAGATAAGCGAGAATCTTAAAACCTTGTAAATATGTTTTAATTTTTCGTTTATCTTTAGTAGTCGATGATTGTTCGACATTATTTTGTTCCATTTCAGGATTAGATACGTTTATTTGATGCTGGTTATTTCCTCGCGTGTTTGTTTTATTACTTACAACATGTTCGTTATTTATCATAACTTCTGTTGTTGTTTTAACTTGTCTCTTCTTACTGACTACATTCATACGTGTGCCAGCATTTTGTTTTTCTTGTTTCGACAAGTTTCTTTGTTCATTATCTTTCATGGCTTCTATTTCATTATCAACCTCTGAAAGATCTTTATCAGTTTCTTTATCATCCGTTACAGAGAGAAAATTAAAACGATTATCACTTAATCGATCTAATTCTTTACTTTGTTCAAGTAAAAATGCTCGATTTCGCTGACGTCTTTCTCTTCTACGAAGTGTGTCAAGATGAGCTTTTTCAGGTGTTTTCTTTGTACCTGAACGTTTTAGTCCTGAAACTACATTGCTATTATGACCTTTCTTATTCACTTGAATGGGTGTCGTTATTGACATACCACGATATTCATGTGAAGTCATATTATTAGCTGCTGTTTCTTGTCCTTGCCAACGTTCCGGCATGAAATGAACTAACCGACGTGTCATTGGTGTTCTCCATTTTTCTGTTTGTTTCAGAATTCCACGTCGTGGTGTATGAGGAGTTACTGAATGACCTTGAATTTGGTTCTTTCCATTAAAAATAGATGAGCTTTTATTCATTGTCAAATTATCCATTGGATAATAAAATGGTGGTGGTTGTAAAGGCATTTGTTGCCCATATACGAATCCTCCCGACCAATTTTCTCGTTGCCAATTTAATGGCATATTGTTTGGATCAAAAAATGGTTGTTGGAAATAAAAATGTTGTTGTTGATAATCAAATTGATTGTGTTGTGGATGTTGATAACCAAATTGTAGAGCATTTAAATATGATGTTGATGGTTGGTTTTTGTTGTTGGTGGTGATGGTGGTGATGGTGGTGGTGATGATGTTGTAATGGCATCATCATTTCGGAAAACTGGATGACTATAAAGTGAAGGCTCAAACATATATGATTAAGACTAAAGCTTATCAAGATTTGGGTACCGTAAACCCGCTTGAACCTTTAGTTGAACGTACAAATAATTTTCCTTATGGTATATGGTATAACAAACATATTACACAAAAGCAATATGAGAAATTAAAGGTTAATAAAGAAGAGGCTGAATTAGCCCACCTTTATTTCTTACCAAAAGCACATAAACCAGGAACACCATTAAGACCTATAATGTCTGGTCTCAAATCTTCAACCATTGCCACATCGAAATGGTTAGATGGTTTATTAAGGCCTCTATTCGATCGATTAGCATCTGAAACAGCTATATCGAATGGGGCTCAATTAATAAAACAAGTTGAGAGATGGTCGGCTACATATCTTACACCAGTCACATCATTCATAACAATGGATGTTACTAATTTATATACAATGTTTCCTGAAGAAGGAGGAGTAACAGCCATAAAAAGATTAATTGAAACATCTGGTTTAAAACAAATCGATGGTGTTAAAAAAGAGATTATATTAGCTCTTACCAGATTTGTTATAACAAATAATTATTTCTATCTTGATGGGTCATATTATAAACGAATAAAAGGAGGCGCAATGGGCTCGCCACTCACCCTCACTATAGCAAATACATACATGTACTTTGTTGAACGTCCAATATTCAAATGGGCTCAAAGAACATGTTCATTATATTATAGATATATAGATGATTTATTTATCATGTCAAATGTACATGCAGATATATTAAAAGGTCTTGTAAAATTCTGGAATAGACTTGATAATAATATCGTATTTTCAGAATGCATAGAACATACTGCAGAGTACCTTGATGTTAAATTAGAGAACAGAGGAGGAAAATTGATATCTGAAGTTTACTATAAACCATCATACGAACCATATTTCCTCCCTTTCACAAGCATACATGCACAACATACAAAAAAAGAATATTCCTTATGTAGCTCTTGTTCGAGCAATAAGATATTCTTCGAGTTATGATACATTTAAACGTGAAGAAGCTTATATATATATGTCATTGCTTTTAAATAAATATCCAATACAATTTGTACTTAAACAATTTGAAAGAGTTTTACAAACATTTCAATGTGCGGTGCCAACAAAGAATTATTCTAAAATAAGAAGAATCTTTTTAAATGCCGCAGTCATTGATGAAAAGAACGCTGAAATTGACTTCGAGGTCAATATTTTTTGTCATTTCTCTTTTTCAAAAGGAATGCAAGATTTTCCGACCAGATTTCATCAACTCTGGAAACATTGTTTTTCAGATACAGCCATTTGTAATATAAAACCGATTGTAGGTTCTAAAAGATTAGATAATCTTCAAGATTATCTTGCAAAAAAGAAACCACGCAATTTATACTTACAATTAAATCTAAGTACTAGACACGCCACAAACAATGGTCCGTCGAAAAACTAACAAATGGTTTTGACTTCAACGGCATTTGGTGATGGATTATTTTCTCTTGTACCTTTCTTGTTATTGTTCCTTCTTAGGGTCCTTTAGACCCTTTGGAAATATTTTTATTTTAGCGTTGTTGTTGTAAAGATAAGTTTTTCTTGTAAAATAAGTTTTCTGTAGATTCTGATGACGTCAAGTTACAACTTGACAGAAACTAGTCAATAAAATTTTACAAGCGAAGAAAAACGTTATTTATCTCGAGAGAGTATATTGGCAAAAGATAGATTATATCTTTATAAGAATAATCGACTAAACCCTCCCCCCCCCCCCCCTCTACAATAAAAGACCCCGAGTCTTCTATTGTGGTCCAGCGAACTTTTGTAAATTTTGTAAATTTTTGCTAGTGAAAAAAAGAAATTTCTATGAAGTGACTCCTCCGGAGGGGTCTTCTAAAACGGGGGGTCTTCTAATATTGGGGGGGGGGGGCTTTTTTTATAAGGGGGGGGGGGGGGTTACTCTTTTTCATTCGGAGTAGAAGAAAACGTATTAAAAAAGATGATTTACAATTATGGTTATCAATCGCGACGTTCGTTATGATGGTCATTCTCATTTAAAAAAAAATGAAAATTATGTATGTTCTGTTCATTATGTTGTCATAGTATCTTACAAAAAAAAACTGATTGTTCTTTTTAATTCAAATACGATTCTTTTTTCATGGTGAATATCACATGATGTTAAATTATAATTTTTTTCTTTATGATATCTAGTGTTGTAAAAATAAGTGTTTTTTTTCATTATGAATATGTAATGATGTTATACTAAAGATTTTTCCTGATTAATATCTGATGATGTAAAAATAATTCTTTTTTTTGCTAATATATGAAGCATAAATCTACATTTATCTTACTTTTGATCATAAATATAAAAATGAAGATCAAATTTCATTCTGTTGTTCATGCTGAGCATATGAATATTCAATAAATAAATAAATTTTTCATTATATCATTATTATACTTTTCAGACTTCATAAAGCAATTATCAATATTTAAAAATATTCTACTGTTTGCCTATCGTGCTTCAAAATCATTGAAAAAATTAATAAAAACTTATCATAGGACTTGATACATAGCCATAGTAACGATGATGGATCTGTAAGATCCGAAAGCTACATTGATTATATAAAATATTTATTTATTAATAGAATGCTCATATGTTTCACATAAACAACAAAATGAAATATAATTTTTACTTTTAAGTAGCGGACAAAATTTTAAGGAATGTTTTGTATTTCATCGATTTTTCGTTATCTAAGAGCAGAAAAGTTTCAAAAACTATACCATTAGATGCTGAATTCAATGGGCTATATTTTATTATAAATAGTTTTGAAAACTATTAATTATAAGAATTAAATATTTATCATTATTAATTATTGTTAGATAACCATGCGAGAAAATTCTTGTAATAATTTTCGATTTTTGAAGTACAGCAAAGGATAGAGCATTGAAAACCAAACAAAACGGTGTATTTTTATTTGCTAACAATCGGTCGTAGTGGGATTTTTTAAGTACTCTTTAATAATTGAATTATTTTTATATTATTAACTGAGAAAGCTAAACTCTTCACGAGAAAGCTTTGAAAAGCAGTAAATTTTCTAAAGTACGATTTATTCTATCAAACGCGATCTGACAGGGTGTGGGTGTATGGGCGTGGATGGTTCTCTTTTGTTCTCCTCACCCACACCCACACCCACACCCACACCCACACACCCCACATCCACTCACTCACAGCCACACACCCCACACCCACCCACACTCACACCCACATCCCAAACCCACTCCACCCACACTCACACACACCCACACCCCACACCCACTCACACTCACACACACCCACACTCCACACCCATCCACACTCACACACACCCCACACCCACCCCCCCCCCCACTCACACCCACACCCACACTCACCCACACCCGCTTTTAGATGGCATATATGTTTTGATGCTTGCCCACCTCTGTTTAACAGTGAATAAAGTTTATCCTAGTTCACACACTGATCAACTCCATTATCAATGACTTTAAGGGCTTCAAAACTATAATCTTGCATTGAGCTCTCAAAGCTATGTAATCTTCAACATATTATTGTTTCTTTATAAATAATTGTTTTACTTTGAAGCAAATGGTTTAAGTTCTGAAGCGTAATGAACTGTCTTTCCTGCATATAGCTTTAGAAAAAGTCGTTCGCGCTTGCCTTATTATATCTATACGCTCTTATTGTTTGCATACAGGTGCAACAAAAAGCAAGAAAAGTAATTTTCTTATCTCTTTTTTTTTGCTTTATCAAGCACAATGAGTGTGCCTAAATATCTATGATAATCTTACTGTTTTTTTTTATTCTTTCATATATTTTTACAGGGAGCCTGTGAAATTTTTTTTTATACTTTTGCGTAGATTGAAATATAATAATACTTTTCAAGTCGGATAACAAATGAGTGAGTAACGACTAATAGGATTTATGAAAATCGACTATTGTCTGTTTCGAAAACGAACAGACGTCATCATTTTTGAATAACGTTGCATAGAAAGTACTTAAGATCTCCATTTTTTTACCATTCGAAAGTGAAGATATAGAAGTATCTCATTAGGGAAACGAATATAAACCTGAAACTTTTATTAAACTTCAGCATGTAGTTCAAACAGAATAGAGTATACCTTGGTGTTCTGAAGTAGTTTAAGTTGTGAGTATAAAATTTTTGAGGCTGTGACCGCTATTTTCAGAAATGATCGCCTAAAGTGTCAAAATGGAGTGACTATCCTTTTACCAGAATCTTTATAAGGTTAAATATAAACTGACACGTATGTTTTGAGGTTAAGAGAATCGGAATTCTAACCTTTTGCTCTGTAAAGTATCTGAAGACTAATGAAGTCAATAGCTTGAAAGATTTCCTGGAATTAATTGCCACTTTTTGAGCGATATCCAACTTGAGGTAGAGAAAGGTAATGATAGGATGAATATAGTTGCATCGCACAAAAAAGGTTGTGTTAACTAATGTAGTTCGAAAATAAATTCTGTTAAGAATGTATCCGGTGAAAGAACGGATTTAGTAAAGTACGACGTGCGGCTCTTTTATTTATAGTATTCCAGCGAAATCAACTATGTCAAGTCCATCTAATACAGTGCGTGTTCTTGTTGTTGGGTGCGGAAACATGGGCACAGCGCACGCCAAAGCTTATTCGCTGCTTCCTGGAGTCCAAATTTGTGGTTTAGTCTCTACCGGGAAAAGCAAAGACGTACTCAATGAACGATTAGGCGGTGGCTATGCCCTGTTTGACGATATTAATATTGCCTTGACGAGCGCAAAACCAGATGCCGTTTGTATTTCTACTTATCCTGATACGCATGAAGCCTTTGCTGTTATGGCCCTTGAACATAATTGCCATGTGTTTATTGAAAAGCCTCTCGCTGATACTGTAGAGGGTGCCAAGCGAGTAGTGGGAGCTGCCGAGAAGGCTGGAAAAAAAGTAGTAGTGGGCTACATCCTGCGCCACCATCCTTCCTGGAAAAAATTTGTAGAATTAGCTCAAGGATTAGGTAAACCGTTAGTGATGCGAATGAATTTGAATCAACAAAGCCATGGAAACATGTGGATTGTCCACAAAAATTTAATGAAAAGTCTTAGTCCAATTGTCGATTGTGGAGTGCATTACATAGACATAATGTGCCAGATGACTCGTTCAAAGCCTATTCAGGTTAACGCCATTGGGGCACGGTTAACTGATGATATACCGGAGGACAATTATAACTACGGTCAGTTGCAAATTCGATTCGCAGATGGTTCGGTAGGCTGGTACGAAGCCGGTTGGGGCCCAATGATGAGCGAAACCGCTTTCTTTGTGAAGGACGTAATTGGACCGAAAGGCTGTGTATCCATTGTCGCTAAGATCGCTGGAGCCGATGGAAAATCGAACAATGTGGATCTGCATACCAATGCTGAATCTCTACGAGTACATCATGCTGCGCTGAATGATGTCAATCAGTTCATGCAGGATGATACTTGGATTGACATGCAGGACGAGCCTGATCATCAGGAGTTGTGCAGCCGTGAACAACAGTATTTTCTGAAGGCTATTCAAGAAGATCTCAATTTGACAGACCACCTGCGAGATGCCGTCAGCAGCTTACAAATCGCTTTTGCCTGTGACGAGTCGGTGCGAAGTGGGTTGCCGGTTTATTTGTTGTGACTCTTCGGACGGTATCAACAATACTTAAAGTCTTGACTAGTAAAACTCTGACTAATAAATTGCAGAAGATCGGATAAAACCAGTCGACTATATTGAAGTATTCTCGCTCTCTTCAATATCCACATAAGAAACTCAAGTCGCGCATAAGGTTCTGGAGCAGTAAGTTGCTTTTATAGAAAATTATGAAGATGTAAATCAGGGGTGTAGGTGTGGGTGTGGGTGTGGTTGTGTGGGTATGGGTGGGTGTTGGCCTTAAGTTAAACCACACCCACACCCACACTCACAGCACACATCCACATCTACATCCACAGCACACATCCACGCCCACACCCACAGCACACATCCACACCCACCCACACTCACACCCACACCCTCTTCTGACATGTGTCATTAAAAATTTTAATGATCAGTTAAATGTACGCGGGCATCTCTTTTATAGGGTACTTTTTCTTGTTTTTTCTCAGAAGGGTATGGTAGTGCTAAAAGTCAGTACTGGATAACTTTTTATATGAAGGGTATTAAACCTTAAAATATTGAGGTTGGTGGTTTTAGACGTCGACGCATTGAATGAGAGAAAAAATTTAAAAAAAAATTTATCGAGTGCCTCGTACATTAGAATTATGCTCGATGGGCTCATTGAGGCTACCTTAATAATTAAATGGAGTTAAATTATGGAAAATAACAATGTGAAGAATGAATAAAGTTATGATTTGTTATAGATTCGAATCAACTGTTATCAAAAAAGAAATAATAATAAAGGTTTTTGAATGATTATTCACGGTTAATATAACAATAATGTAAAGATAAAGGCGGTAAATGAAATTGCTGAAGTAATTAGCATCAATTACAAAAAATTACGGAATTCAAAAGAATTTTTATCCATGAATAAGCACAAGTTGTGATCTAATACTTCTGTTTGTCATGAAAAGTGAGCCTAAAATAATGCTTTTAATGCTCACTATTATAGTCAAACAAGAAAAGACTCATCTTATGAGTACAATGTTTCCTTTGAAACGTAAGCGTAAAATGGATATGGGCAAAGCGAAAACTCAGATCCATTAGCACTCCACTGAATGTTAAGGCTGAATCAAGCTGTAACTAAAACAACGGTCAGCATCAAATCTCAAAGACAGCAATTGAAAATCGACCTCTTTATAACTACATCATGGCACTCTTGTTCACTAACGTAGAGATAACGAACGCAAACAACATTTCAGCACAAAAAAAAAACACATTCAAAATAGTTCTCACGCGACATGACAGAATATTTCTCTCACTAATGGAATCTTTTTGTGATTTCTAACAACTTTCAATAATTTATCATCATAGATGCCAATCTTTTGAGGTTCATTGACCATTCTTTTTCTGAAATCGTCTATGAAATACAATTGGAAAGAATTACATCGAACTTTGAGGAATTTGAATTTTTTCTATTGATTGATATTCGGTATAATTTGAGTTAGTATTTTCTGCCTGAAAAATAATCAAAATACTTGCAAAAATAGAAAATTCAGTTATTTTATGCCTATATTACATGAGATTTCTGATGAAAACCTCATATCTTTTCAATAAACTATTGATTAGAACTCATGCTTACGATTTGTATATAATTTTTACAAACATACTATTATACTGATTTATTTTAGAAAAAAAAGAATATTCGAAAAATAGGTTAAGCATTAGTTTCAAAGACGATCTGTTTAAATATTAGTTGAACCAAAAAATAGTTTTTGAATAATTTGTCTTTTTAATTGACGGTTATAAAAGAAATAATCAAGACTACAAATAGTTATCTGAATAGTACGACAGAGTAACTAGTTATTTTTCTTCCAGAATTACTCATTTGGTTCATCTTTGTTCTGTCTTTGCTGGCAGTTGTAAACGCTTCAGGTGAAATGAAGTATTCCATATATTCTTGAACACTGAGATAATACAATATTCGATAATGCAATAGGTAGTTATATTTGTCATGCATTTATTCATTAACATGTGCATCGTTTATGCATAGCTTCACTAAATGAGGTGATTCACTAATTTCGTATGTATAAACTATTCTATGCTTTTTTTTTCTCCCTACGATTCATTATTGTATTGACATAGATACGATTTTTTCCCATTTATTTGTTATTACATTTTCTTTTCTTACAGCGAAGTTATTTCCCTCCTCATCAAGATAATGAGCGCCTGGTCTCTCTCTCTGTATCCTTGTAGGATATTCACCATGAAAAAATCCCACTATTTTGACTAATATTACATATTGCGCCAAGAAAACATTATTGAGTTGCAATAATTTTTGTGTGAACACTCGAACGGATTGCAACTATGTTATTCATTGATTTTTTATCTTCATTATCATCGTCATCGATGACTTCAAACAAGTAATCATAAGTACGTAAAGAAGATGATAGTATTTTGTTGTACACGTATCTAAATCGCTTCATCTGCAAAGTAGAACAGAACACACAGAATTCCATATGACTATATCAATAGATGTAGAAACAATATTTCGTATTTCACTATGGTGAAGTGTATTTTCATTTCTACAAGTTTTGAGGATCATATTGACTAAAAATTCTTAAACTTTCAATACAAATACACTTTGATAAGTCGAGTAAAATTCATGCTAGACTCAAGGATTTCCGGAAGCTTCATTTTCATAGATGTGAAAGATTCTTGAGATTTTTCCTATAATAACTTGAACCAAAATGGAATTTTGATTCATGTTTTACTGTAAAATATTGAATTTTTGACTCAGACTATTCAAAATACTATACGCTTCGGAAAAATCCTTTTGTTTTTAAGTTCGAAGAGGAAGAACTCACGCAAGTCACAGCTAAAGCAGTTGTCTGATGTAGGTTCCATATTCATGCAAAAGAAATGATCCTCTTTATGTTGTATCTAATTTTAAAATCGCTATCACCAGAGAATCTAGAATTGAGTTAAGCAGTGTCAAACTTTGCTAATGAATTGTGTCCATTTTTTTAATTAATAACAGGATTTAATGTCATGACACATAAAATTTTACGTTTTAGTTTTTGTGGACTTGAGTTTCAAAACTTATTCATAAATAAAATTCCCAGAAAAAATTTTAACATATATCGGAATTTTGAATATTTTTCGATAGATTTTGCTGTATCAAGCCGTATATCAGAATTAAAACAACTAATTAGAAATACTCAACCCATCAGATTAAGTATTTTTTGGATATTTCAATGTTTGTAGTATCTCAAAGCTTTTACTCAGAATTACGAATATTTTAACGAGTGATCTCTAATAAATGGCTCATTTTGATATTCATTCTTTTTGACTTTCTTAAATGTTCTGCTCGAAATAAAATACATTGCAGAATAGAGCGAAGTGAACTGATCTTATAAATTTGTCTTTATTTTAAGTATAGACGAGACTTCATTGAAACATTTTTCAACACTGAGAAATGAATCAGTTTTGAGTAGACAACTGATCCATTTTTATTTAGCCAGAGAACAACACGATGACCACGTTGGAGAATATATATATATATTGCTATGTGTTCTTTCTTCTTTTTCTTTTGAGCTTTGTTTTTGTTCGTCGTTATATCTTTTGAGTTATTTCATTTTATAGATATATACAAGCAGCTGAAAATACAGGTCATAGTCAAACATCTATCAATAATGTCATCTGCATTGTCATCAATTGTTTTATTATTTCTAATATCTGTTCTAATTGTTGAGAATAGTGCTGTTAATTCATGCAAAGCTCAAGTCTATCTAAGTGAAACATGTAGTACTACAGTATCCGTTCCCGATGGTTGTAATTCAGGTATTTTTAATTTAACTAATACTGATTATGCAAAATGTAATACGATGAATGTTTTTTGGTCTTATCCACGATATAATTTAACATTAATTATTGAGACAGCATTTACACAATAACGTCAATAATATGCCATCTATCTCGATAATGAACAATTAATGTCAGCCGTCTCACATATCTATCGAATAATTAATAAGTCAAGAAAGATGTGCAACAACAAAAGATAAAACACTTATTCAATATTCTGATTCAAACTACAAAATTATTCTCAAATTTCAAGGTCCTGAGCGTTTAGAGCGATATTGTGTTAATATTAATTATAATGTTCGCCGAATGTAAAAGGACAAAAATATTACTTTAATCATTTTTATTAATAAAACTTCAAAGCCTTATATGGACAAAGTCATTTGTTTGAGACATAACTTCACAAAATTGAAACACGTTAATATCTCCAGATAATGAACCTTCCTTGAACTAATTTATATATATTACATACATGTTAAGTTGCTCTTGATATGTTGAGAAAATCAGCGCTGGAGATCATTATTCAGGGAAGTTATCAGTACAAAAAAAACTGGCATTAACAATGTGACACAAAAAACGACATCGACTGTCACTGCATGCATTTTAGTTTTGAAATACTCTGATTCAAGGCATCATTTTTGATAATTAAATAGTACATTCTCTAGGCAACTTTTAAGGCTACAAAATCTCTATTCAATGTTTTTTTCTGATGGTGCCTAGATTTTAAAAAAATTGATTTATATTTCGTTAGAGACTTGATGCAGTACGAAAAAATGTTCTTATAATCGAATAAGAAGTTCAAAACCAATTTCAAACGGTACATTATTCTTTTTCAGAACCTCTAAATGATGGTAAGCAAAATGATGTGTTGCTGAACTTGATAGGATCTTGAGAAAACCAATTTGAAACAGAAACTTTTTCGGGGTTTGATTGTGCTGGGAATCTTATTATAGATGCTGTTCGTGCCGTCAAGTCTATTCTAAAGTTTTCAGATTTTTTTGTTCGTATAGTTAGAGAGATACCTGCTGGTTACTTTTTAATTCCTAATCCATTGAAAGAATCAACATTTTTACATATGTTTATGTTATAAGAACTTATTTAGAAAAATAATCCTTGTAAAAAATCAAAGTCAAATGAAAGATAGGTGGTATGTATCGTTTTGTTTGAAATTGTCCATATATGAAGATTATTTATGATAATTCAAGTAAATAAATATTTTTTATTTATAATTGTTAATTTGTTAGCATAGAATTTATTTTTCTATTCAATTAAAATATTACTAATTAAATATTTTTTCAGTCTAGTGATTTTGCACTTTTAAAGGGCGTAAAAGTCATAAAAGCCTGATTTTTCTTTTTCTTCTCAAGATTTCTATGACAAAGAGATAAAAGTAGCGAAGAAAAAAAAAAGCATAGTTATTGTATCATATGAGAAAACAAAAAAAAGAATAGATGCAAAAAAAAATGTTTAGAGGATAAAATCTTTTCTTTAGCATTAAAATTCAAGCATTTTTCATAAGCAAATAATTTTATATTTATTTCAATCTTTATTCAAATTGAAATGTATGTAAAAACAATAGTGGCAGATATTGCATATAGTTTTGATGAAATAAATTATCGAAAAATAGACTAACAAACAAAGAAAGAATTTCGTTGATTTATATATCGAAAAAATAAAACGAAATATTAATTTCACTTAATGTAATATCGATTTATAATCAAGAAAAAAAAAGTACATCGATAAACATTTTAAAGGCATTCATTTATTTAAAAAAAATCATTATCGGAATCATCAAACTTTATCATTAATCGAATGTTTTCATTGAATGAATACTAAAAACAAACGATCAAAAACAAAAATAATATGAAGAAATGAATGAGGGTATTAGGTATAAGTTTGAAGGTGCTGATGGTTGTAAAAATTTATGCTGAAACAGTATTTTGCATAGATGAAAAAGCTAATTGAAATGATTCTTCGGCATTGTCTATAAAAAAAATAAAATTTATACTGAAAAAAAGATAAGTATATGATTTATCATCATCACTTAAAATTTTTTCTTTCAATATTTCGAATTCTGATAGCAGTTCTTTATCATTCTTTTCGATTTTCTCATGATTCTTTTCAATTTTTTCGTCCGTACTATTATCAGCATGTTCTTTGATTACAGTTTCAGAAGAAGGTGCTGGTTCATTATTCTCAATCATAGGATTTGATGATGTTGTGTGAGATTCATTGACTTGAAAATAAAAGACAAATTTCTAAAGAAAGATTGGTAATGTTTATACAGTAAATCAATGAAATGCGAGGCAACACAGAATGAGAACTTGGAGTACGATCGAACTATTCATAAAAGACATCCTATAAACAAATAACAATTGTTATTGAGCATCATTTGACTCTCAACTGAATCTGCAACTCTTTCTGTATAAGTTACACTCTTAGAAGTCCAATTAATCTTAATATCAAATGTATGCATGAGTATGGATGTGGATCAGAGATTCGAGATTCGCCGAGCTTTCCTGTCTCGTCGCGAGGTGAACTGGTATGGCATGCTTCGCACTGAGCCGACTACGAGTTAATCTTGTGACTGGGCAAATCGATCCACCTATTTACAATATAACTTTTGGTGAATAATGAAAAAAATCTTTTACTAACAATAGGTGAGTAAAATCCATATTTTCAATTTGACGACGAGCACGATGATGAATTAAGCAAATATCTTAAACAACATATTGGGGTTGACTCAATCGACGATAATCCTTTAAAGTTTTTGGTATTTACATCAATTCATTTGGTATCTTCCTACTTGATCGATACCGGCACTAGTTTACTTTACACATAGCACCCTCAGCCTCATGGGTGTGGGTGTGCATATGTATTAGGCAAATTTGGTATTCAGGCAGAATTGAACTAAAGGTAGAATTTGTTTTTTGAAAATATTAGATATGATTTTGCCTAGTCAAAATTAGCTCTTTGTATAACTAAGATTAAAGAAAAAATTGATACAGAGGTTTCCGCATTCTTTATCACCTTTTTTAATTACTTTAGTATTAAATGAAAAAATCATTTTGAGTTTGTTTGAATATAGATGTTGGAGGTGCTTTGAAATCTAATTGACATTGAAATTGCTATTTTTGATTTTTCAAAAAACAATATTTTTTATAAAGATATAAGTCTATTTGTTTATTCAAAATTTAAAGTTTTTTTTAGTTTATTTAATGAGAAAGATATAAGACGCTTAGTATTTTTTTATGTGATAATATATTAGTAGTTTTTTGATGATGGGGACATGGGGACATTGACGATCGGTGAAATTTTATTATGACTAACTAATTTTTTTATTTACAGTATCTGTATTCCCTGTTTTGATGAAAATGGATTCACGTCGGGTAATTATCTAAAAGAATCGAATGCTTCTCGAGCAAGCGGTGAAATTGGGTTGAGCGGTACTTCTTCAGAATACGCACATCCCTTCAACCACACTCGTTGTCGTGCCAGCCAATGTGTGCATAGGGTGTGTATTCTGAAGAAGAACCTATATGTCTTCGTATAAAAGAACAGGTTTAACTTCTTTAAAATCGCATAAAAGTTGATGACCAGCGATAAGACGAAGTGCGGACGTTTGTTTGCAACAGTGAGAAAAACGACCGGAAACCTTTTCAGTAGATAGCTTGTTCTGAAATACAAAGATTATTTTTTCGCTTTGAACACGAGTGATAGCAGCTTTATTATGAAATTTAGGATTTAACGCATCTATATGTTTTTTAGCAAGTTTATAAAATGTTTCAAGTGCAAAATCATTGATAATAGGATAAAGAATAAGTTGATTGTTGTAATGTCATTGTTGATATTGCAAAAGAAAATATCGAAAGCTATTTAACAGTCGATGAACTTTGTTTTTGAAAATGAAAGAAATTGGTAGTTAGATAATATAAAATAATCACGAACAGATAACGAATTCTGCCTAGTCAAAATTGAATTTGATAGAAGCGTCAAAAAGAATCCAATTTTGCCTGTGACATATGTTATATCTACATAATCTACACCCACACCCACAACCCTTGGACTTCTTTTGATGGAGACATTTCAAAATAAATGTCTAAAATACAACAGAAAAAGACTTAGATGATTTACAGATCAGAATAATGAAAGAAAAATTGCGTGATGATGTTCTTTAGAAATTATGAAACGCTTCTACGTTTGCTTTGAAGTCAGAAACAGTACTTTTGAACAATATTAGTGAACACAATATTATACAAGAAAAAAAACCGTTATGTTCTCCTCTTCAAAATAAAAAAGAATATAGTCAATAAAACCTGATTTAGTTTTGAGTTTCTAGGCTTTATTACACATACGTTTCAGCCAAGTGCTGTTGTAATGCTTTCGAATTTTGCAAAGATTGCTGCTGTACTCTTTGAAGTTGTTTATTAAATTCCATTGAGTCACCATCATTACAACCACAGTTGTTCGAAATATCCATTTTGTGTAGTAGAGACGTCAGGTAGATTCCTAATTCTTCTGCTTGCCATATATGTGGTAAACAATTATTTGTATAATTATTAAGTTTATCCAATCGGTCATTATTATAATGATCCTCGAATGCACGCGCCAATATTTGAACATCTTTTACAGCTGTATTCAGACCTTTAGCGCCTGTTGGTGGTAGAATGTGAACAGCATCACCAGCAAAGAAAAGACGTTTATATTGCATTGGTGTTGTGACAGAAGCACGTATTGGAAACAAGGCTCGTTCAACGATTGGTCCTTCGTTCAGTGTCCATGAAAGGTTGTTAGGTGTCAGACGCAATTTTAATTCATTCCAGATCCGTTCATCAGGCCAATCAGCTAAAGTGTCATTAAGAGAAACTTGTAAATGAAAACGTGTACTTGCAGGTGGACGGATGCTGTGCAAAGCAAACCCATATGTAGTATTAGCACTATAAATAAGTTCTTTGGTACTTGGTGGAACTTGAGCAAGAAGACTAAGCCAAGCAAATGGATAGATCCGTTCTATAGTATGAAGAATACCAGGAGGAACAGAATGACGGCAACATGTACTTAATACACCATCACATCCTGCAATGAAATCACATAGTATAGTTTCTTCGTTAGAATCTCCACATCGAGTAAAGCAAATCAATGGTCCAGAGCCATCGTCTAAAATTACATGATCAGTCTCATTTTTGTCATTATTTTTGTTTTTAAAAGTGTTACCTGCAATGTCGTGTCGTTTTATTTCTACAGATTCAATATCAAACCAAAGTCGTCGACCACTTTTAATTCGTTGCTCTATAAGATCTTGTAAGACAAACTGCTGTCCATAAGTGGTTACTACTTTGCCATGTGTAAGTTCGCTCAGAGGAAGGATCATGCGTTCACCGTCGAATTGCATATAAATATTGCGCTGAATAAAACCTTTCTGTAATATTCTCTCACCAGCTCCTACTTCGTCGAGAATATCTACAGTTGCTTGTTCCAACAATCCAGCTCGAATATTTGATTCAACATATGAGCGAGAATGACGCTCAAGCACGATTGAATCGATACCTGATTGAGATAAAAGCGCACCTAGCATCAAACCAGCGGGTCCAGCGCCGATTATAGCCACCTGTGTTCGATGAATGTTTGAAGATGTTGTTATCGTTGGTTCAATTGTTGATGAGATCGGTAGATGTGTAATTAATTTATAGTTCTCATTCGATACTAGTCGTTCTAGCAGAGAAGCAACATGATAATATGGAAAATGTAATGACCAATGAGTTCGACGCATGACAAATTCAACTGCTGCTTTTTGACTACTGTCGTCAAGTAAATCAGGCTGGTAATCAACAAGCATATCGAACAATGCTAGAGGAGATGTTTCCTGAAAAAACAAGAATCAATTATTTGGTCAAGAAGAGAACAAGTATAGAAATTGTTTTACTGTATTTTTTGGACTGAGACATTCGATTATAGCAATGTATAAGTGACGTTTATCAACAATGGCTCCATATTGTAGCAGAAGTTTTGTTGTAAATAGATCACGTTGACGTATAGCCTCATGAAGACATGTTGTTGTTTTCTTCTCACAGCTCCAATTTACATCGGCCTTAGCTTCTTGAATTAAATAATTAACAATATCATGCTTTTGAGCACGAATGGCGACTACAAGAGGTGAAACTTCAGACGACAGATGACGGCAGTTTACATTGACCGCTGCAGAACCATCATTTAATATGTTTTGAACAAATGATAATGGACCGTAGCGAGAGGCGCGTAAAAGCAGTTCAACATGATCGTAATCTTTTAGAATACCTAATGATTCACGATACAGATTACGAAAATCTTCCAGCGATTGAGAATCGATAAATGCGATTAATTGTTGTTGCTTTGTCTTTCGATCACTTTCTTCCATTGACACTATATTTAATACCGATTTAACGCTAAAGTTTTACAGCAAAAAACTTAGAATTAACATATAAGCTAAGAAGAGTGATTCCCACTATGATTATTGCATGGATAGAGTCGAAGTATGAACCATAATAAGCGTGAATATCACACTTTTTTTTAGTCCGTATCATAGATGAATGTAGGGGTGAGAAAGTTATTGTTATTAATAACAATAACATTAACTTTTCGATTCAAAACAATCAATGAAGCAAATCTAAGCATAGTTTGTGTGAGCGTCAAAAGATCACTTTAGTAATACAGTATCTTTTCTTACCATTTGATATAAGAATTTGCGGTAAATATTTTGAGAAATTTCAAAATAACATATTTTGTTATTGTTATTGTTATTGTTATTGTTATTGTTATTGTTATTGCCATTGTTATTGTTATTGTGCAATAACAATAACAAAATATGTTATTTTGAAATTTCTCAAAATATTCACCAGAAGTTCTTATATCAAATGGTAAGAAAAGACACTGTATTACTAAAGTGATCCTTTGATGTTCGTACAAACTACGCTTAGAATTGTTTCATTGGTTGTTTTGAATCAAAAAGTTATTTTTATTGTTATTAATAACAATAACAATAACAATAACTTTCTCACCCCTAGATGAATGTTAAGTTCATTAGAAAGAGGGGATTTATCGAAAACTAAAAAAGTCGGCTCTCGATTTTTGAAAAATAGTTCAAAAATCACTAAAAAGTTACATCACTTATAGTCTTGAATATTTTTATTAATTTGAACTTTTTCATGGTGAAAAGTTTTACAATGAACTCTATGTACAAAATTGACATCCGTTTTTTCTCACATAAATTGATTTACTAAATCAGCTTTCAGGTCCTGTAACTAGCACAGTCAAAATCATGAACAAGGATATCACTTGGGAAGAGTTCACTCTTTTGGAGTAGGTTTCAATAAATCCGCTGAAACCCAGCTTCAAGAGGGAACCTTCAAGTACTTATGCCCTATAACTGAGATATTGATTGAATTTCAGTTATCTTCGATGGATTTTAAATCTTATTCATAATTTTTCATTTGTCAATCCATGCTCACTAGCTCATATCATAATTAATTCAGATGCATTTTATTTCGATAAAACGACAATCTACTGTTGAGAGACAATCACAAAAATGAGTACTTGCTTATGAAATGAATTTTATCAAGTGAATACAAGTCGATTTCAAATTCTGCGATTTTAGATCGATAGCCGATGTTGGTAAAAATAATGGGATAAATAACTATTTTTTGCTTTCATATACCTTTTATACAATCACATGGTAAGAGAGAGAGCTACAGACAAAGAAACAAATATTGAATGAGGCGATTCAAACATGAGTAAAATCACACATTTGATACAGGTGTAAGAATGAATGAAAATAAATATCTAATATATTTTCTCGTCAACACAACAGTGACATGACGTCAACAAGTGCACATCTAATATGAATGGCATATTTTTTTTTGAAAATAAGAAGAGAAAAGCTGCTGCTTTAGTTTCGTTTGTTCTTACGAAATCAACAGCTTATACGTTTGATCAATATCTGGATTACCATACTTATGGCATTAATAAATGTTTGACCCGTACAAAAGTAGGGTGTGAGTGTTTATTGAAGACTAAGAAGAATGAATTCTGCAACAAATACAAGATAATCAACGAGAATATTATAGCAATCATCAAGTACATATTAATCTGCTATCAATATATTCAAACATGAACTAAGTATTATTATTCTTTGTTTTCTGTTTTTCATTTTCATATGATTAAAATTATTGTCATCTATCAGAGGTCCCCTCTTGCTTCTTTCTTTTAGTTCGATTTTATTTCGAATTAACAACTATAACTGACTCAAGCGAGAGAAGAGAGAGCATTATATAAGAGAGAATAAAGCATCAAGGAATGCGAACTGAATAAACAAATATTGATGAGTCAAGAAATATAACATGTGACTATAACATCATTATTAAGAAATAAAGGAATTCATCAACATAGTTCGATTCTTTTTCTATCTTAAAAATTCATGTTGATTGTTCTGTTTTTCTTTGCATTTTTCTTTTCAGTTTAATATGCGATAACTAATAATTATCTTTTATTTTCAATTATAGATTTAGTTACACAGCCCTGAAGAGTACTATGTTCCGAACGACTCAGTTCAACATAGTCAATTTGGTTTACACTTTCAGACAGAAACACGCTGGAAACTCGTTGCTTCCTATCGAAAAATTTCAAAAAAGCACTATGACTCTGAAATCAGGAATCCATTAGTAAGACTCGATGGCCGTATTTCGCTAGCTTCGGTTGCAATCGCACAGAGTCAACCGTTGAATCAGGTTACTAGATATAGCTGCCTTCAAGTTTCTACCGTTTTTTGAAGTCTATCTGTCAGAGGCGGCTGTAACTCATTCGCAGAGGTTGATTGTTGTTTAGAATGGATGAAGAACACTTTATTCTTATCAACTCAATTTAATTTGTTTTGCTAACTTTTTCTCATGCGCATAATATCAATCAAAATAAAAACATTCTTGATGAATTATTTGTTAATGATAAAAACTTTTCTCCATTCTAAATTCCATATGAAAACGCGTTTTTGTTATTTCCTTTTCGAAATTAGAACAAAGTTGTTTTTAAATATTTATTCAATTCAATCTGTCGAGTAGCACACATCACAGATTCCATTTTCACTAGTGAGTGGCACCTCTACCAACAATTTCAGTTAAATTCGATCTGATTCTTCTGAAAACGGGTAGTCAAGCAGAATGTTCGGTTATAAACAGGTATATAATTATCTATATTAATTCTCCTAAAAATAGTTTCAATAATGGGTTATAGTGCTGGTGGAGCCCAAAAAAGAAAGCTTTGAGCACTAATATTGGCTGTTATTTGTGTTGAATTATGCATGCTGTTGGCAATAATATTATATTAATATTTTAAACGTAAGTTTATCTTTAAACATTATAATCAAATTAGTATAAACACACAAGTCATGATAATTTTTTTCCAGCATCTCGTCCAATATCTAACCCAGTAACAACAAAAGCCACAAGTAATAAAAATATGTAGTTCATTGAAAATGAAAGCTAGATATCATATAATCTGTATAGAGGACACCGAATATATGACATCAACAAAATCACTAGATATCATAACAGCGATGAATATTGTTATAAGTTCTGAACAACCTGTTTCATCTACGATAATCGTTATTCAGATAGAAAAATGTAAGTTATGTACTTTTCCTGTTAATACTATTGTCAAATTTTATTACAAACTTTTTTTCAAGACACAAATTATTCTTTTTACCAGCCTGTAGAATATGTAACTGTTGGACGTTCACTTGGTAATACCATTTAGGTGTGTCGCTATGAGTGTGTGGGTGGAGTGTGGGTGGGTGTGGGTGTGGCTGTGAGTGTGGGTGTGGGGTGTGGGTGTGGGTGGGTGTGCGGGTGTGGGTGTGAGTGTGAGTGTGGGTGTAAAAAGAGAAGATAGACCCACACCGACACCTACACCCCACATCCACACCCACACCCACACCCACACCACCCTCACCCACACCCTCACCCACACCCACCCACACCCACACCCTAAAAATATGCATACCAATTGGTTCATATCGATTTTTTCGACTCAGATGAGATGAAACGAGAAAACCACAACATTTAATGAAGGATTCATCAAACCATCGACCGAAAGCTACATGCATGCAAAAATTCAGATTATTGATTTTTATCTCTAAAAAATGTCATGATTGCGATCGAATATGATCTTTATTAAGCTCAAGACTATAAAAATGCTTCATTCAGGAAATTCAGATAACCGCTTATTGAAATTATAGATTGTAAACAATTTTTTCATGGATGGGCAATAAAACAATGAAGAGCATCGAGAAAATGGGTGTGAGTATGTGTATCAACATACTCACCGTCTACACTCACACCCAGCAAAGCGTACTAATAAAAATAAACAATAATAATTTGTATTAAACTAAATTGTTTATTTAAATCTAATAGACTGTTTTTGTATACATGATTCAAATGCTGAAATTATTACTGTTCATTCTGATACGAATGTATCACATCGTATACGAAGTACAATTGTTGATGTTTTGTTTAGTCAAACACATTAAGATGCTTATATGAAGTTTTATGTAATCATTTACCAAAAAAAAAAATCATGAGTGCTATTTTGTTCAGTAAAAATATTGATTAATGACGAATTAAAGTTTACTCGTATCATGAAATTAATTATTCTAGTTCAATTACTGTTAATTCCATTATAAATTATCAACATTGATAAAAATAAGAACAACAATAACCAACTCATACTTTTAAATGAAATGCATAAGGTAATAATGCAATTTAAATACAAAAGTTTGTGCTATCATCACTATGTACCAAGTAAAACAACTTCGTTGAAATAATAATCAATTCTTCTGTTCAAGAACAACGATAAAATATTAAGGATAATTAACTAATAGATATTTCTCAACATATTATTAATATTGATAAAATGACTGAAGAAATAAAAAATAAAATTTGTCAGACATTTAATTGAATTTATTTTGGAAAAACAAATGATAGATTCAATAGTTGAAGTGAATTGGAATTTTTTCAAGATCATATTCGTTTACAATAAGTTAATCTTATTGATGAATTACCATCAGCATTTAATAATATATGATCAGATGAATAATAATTTTGTATTGTTTTTTTTGTTCGTTGTTTATCAAACAACTCAAAAAGCAGATGTAGATGTATAAAGAGTTATCATGTAACTTCGTTGTAAAGAGTGACTACAATATATATTTATTTAGCAGTGTATTGTTTTTTTATATATAAATTTTGTCTTGTTTTTGTCGTCTATGAAAATTTGCAAGCACCTGCGTAATTTCCCTTTGTGCTCATGTAAATTTGTTTTTACATATTATATTTTTTTCTTCAAATTTATCATATGATCTCTTCGGAGAGTATCTCCAGAAACTCCATTATGTCCTATGGTAAGCGGTAGATAGATAGCTAGGTATAAGAGATATTGATTAACTGATACAGCTAATCATTCAATAGTGTTTGAATTTAAACATGTATTCATATAATATATGGGTGCCACTTGCCGATCTTTGCTCGAAAAAATTCATCATAAAAATAAATAACTGTTTAGTATAACTCCTATACTTATCTATCTACGTCTTACTCTAGGACATAATAGAGTTTTTGGGGATATTCTCCGAAGACATCTAATCAGATTTATTATAAATAGGAAACTTTTAGATTTAATAAAATTCAATGCCTCGAAAATGCTTAACATCATCATTGTCAGAAGAATCTGTATCACGTATTTTAGCAATAGGTGAAAAAAATGAACGGCAAAGATTTTTAAGAGTTTGTGGAAGATAAAAAAAACAGAAGATGATCAATTATGTAGAATCATTTTCTTAAGATTTTCGTATAAAAGTATTTTTTGAGAAATTATGTTATATTGAAAGAAATTGTATCTCTAACGTAACGATATAAATCCTGTCAGTTTTTTATTATTTTAAATTTCTCACGTCAGTCATTTTATAAATTAAACGGAATGATTGAGAAAATTGCATTCAATTTCTGTTCGTTACCATGTATTTAAATAAGTCTTCTACGAATTATAATAATAATAATATAACCATTGATATTATAGGTCAAGAACTCGATCATTATTGGCATATCATGAGCGAACATTATTGTAAAAAACTGGACAATGCAGCACGTGAAAATAAACAAGTATTATATTTTGAAGAAAACCAGAAATCGAACATGATTCTTTTTATAGCTTCATGAATTGTATGATCAATTGCTGCAAGAACGTGAGCAATTGCAAGCAAATATTCTACGTAATGCCAATTTCTAAAATGCTTTTAATGTACGTATTCTATACTTGTTCATATAGTCATCTCAGAGTTGCAAACAGTCCCTAATTTCTAGTTCGGTTCGTTATGGTCAGCCCAGTAGTTTTGGATACATGCATCAGTTGAGCATAAGTTTTATATGAAAGTATTTCCATTAGAGGCAATATTTTGTTCTTAATTCCTACAGTTTTTATTAAATTGGAAACAACTACTTCTTAATCTTCTATAATCAAAAACTTTTAAAATTCTTAAAATTAAAAAAAAACTTTCATCTAATAATCGAATAATCAATTCTCTTTATCATTGGTTCACCTCGGTTCTATTCAAAAACATTTCGATTAAGTTCGATTTATAAATATTTTTGTTCGACTCGGTTCAACTCTCTTTATAGAGACTTTGATTCGATTTTCTCTAGATATATTTTCATTAGATTAGGTTTAGAAATATTTGTGTTTGATTCACTTTAGTAATACTCTGATTGAGCTTTCCTTATGGATGTTTCTAATGAATTTGATTCAACTAATAATTTTTAAATTATATTAGTTATGTTAAATAATTTTTTTTTATCTGATTCGATTGCGTTTCAAAAAGACACGAGTTGATCTCAAATCTGTTTACTAATAGCACTGACTTCAGAAATGTTTCATTGAGAAAAATATTTCACATGATATGAAATGTTTACGGAGTCTAAAAGAAAAAAAAACAGTCTTTTCATGTTTGACCGTTGTTGGATGAAAACTCTGATAGAATTTCTCGAGTGAAATCCAAATCTATCATTTTTGTGGCATAACTAAAGGAAGATAAACAGTATTTAATAACTTACGAATGAACATTCGTAGTTGTCACAATTTCCTAGATAATCGAAGAAAAGACAGACAACAAATAATATCGCAGTGTTTCGTCTAGTTGAGTCGAATTTTTATTAATGAACTCTCTATGTAAACAAAAACAAAGTGTCTTGTTTCAAGCAATTAGTCAGTAGGAAAAAGAGCTATAGTTTCCTCGGTCATCGACAGCGCGCACTCTTAACATCACCATATATATATAAACGCTGTTTTATAGAGATGCTTATCTATCACTGATTGAAAATCATGGTTATAGAACAAGAACATAATAAATTTAGACATAGTAAAGCAGTAAGTCAAATATCCCCTGCTCAAGTATAAATACAAATATTCTAGTTCTAGTTCTTATTTGATTTTCTGAGTAGTTATTACTATGGACTAACGTATTACACAATGACAGCTATTGTATTCGATGATACAAGCGATAAATGAGAAAAATACGAATATACTATAGATCTTAATACAGATATACCTTCTTCTATAACTAATCTTGTATGTCACCTATATAAAATTAGCTAGGGGTTTTGACAAAATGATTTTTGAGAATTACTCGTAGTTAATTCATTCTTTCATTGAAATAGTGTTTTATATAAGATATTTATATATATCATTCAGATAGTAAAGAATTATTTCCATCTCATTTCCATACTCACTCAATTATATGAATTTTGAATGGAGCCAACACAGACAAAAAGATAAAAAATTACTCTGTCAACGAAAAAATTCTTATTATTTCATACTTTGAACAGAATCTTGTTTTAATTTCATCAGTATTAAGAAACAAGGAGATAATCATGTACAATATATGGTGGGTATAAATGTAGATAATATTTTCATCTAAAGCGTTTCTACACCCACACTCACACCCTCAAAACTAGGTTTAAATAAATGTATATCTGATTTCGAGAAAGCATGGATGATTAACAATGAGTCATAGAATTGGTGTATTTTAACATGAGAAGTTGATAAATCGTCATAATATTTTTAATGCAAAATGATTTCTCTTCTATTTGAAGCAACTAAAACAATCAAAAAGACGATAGAAGTGCGAGAAAAAAGAATTTATCTACCATGAGAGTGCAAAATGTTAATATTAGAATAGAGGAAGAAGATGACTAGTTGCCTAACTCCTAGCAATTTTACCATCTTGTCGTTTCACTATTACATGACTAATATTAAAAAGAAAAGAAAAAGAAATCTAAATGGCAACATAAATAAATTTATATTCAAAGACTAAAAAGATTTGTTCGATTGCCGAAATTTGGTATCATTTTTTCAGATAAGTATTATATAAATGTGATTATATAATTAGATCAAATGATTTGTCTATATTGCATTTTAATTTTTAAAATCAAGACATATCATTATAAATATTTAAAATGAACATTCAAATTATTCAATCAATTCAAGATTAAATTATCTTCATAGGAAAAATAAACAAGTTCTGCTTTGACCATATCTATCTGATTGCTTTAGGCACATTATGATGCACGTTTTTCTACTAGTATCATATTAGTGCGGAGAACGAATGAGAGAACAAGAAAGAAAAGGTATATTTTTAAGGAAAAAAAAGAAGTATGGTGTGATAATATTATCATCATTATTTTGCGCATACAGTAATGTTCATTGGTTACTTTGTGTATAATTACCTGTCAGCTATACGAATGATGCATAAGAGAGCAAGCACATAGTGGTTAAATTATCACAAGAAAAAAGAATAATCCACGTGTTGATATTATTCTCATTATTTTTCGTGATAGGGTTGAATGCACGAAGAAAAGCCGCTTTTTTATGTATATGCACAGAATAAGATCAATACGAAAGTAGTATTCTTGTCGTGATCAAGGAATATTATCTACGAATACAACGAGAAAATGTATGTATATATGAAAATGTAGTCTGTCTAAATTTCTTTCGTAATAAACATAGAGAAGATTTTTCTGTGTTTAAATAGTACCATTTACTATATGTATATGTAGTGTTATTCTCTTATCATGGTAATTATTTTCTGATGTTGAAAACGTTTCGATACTCTCTATCAAATAGATAGCAGAGACCAGCTACTATAAATCTAATCGTTCCACAAAGAATCTGTATTTATTATTGTCAATTTAGTTTTTGTTACTTCTATCTTAGATATACAACCTTTTGAAATTCTATTCCTTTGTCACTCGAAGAAGTTTGATCTCGCCAACTATTAAATAACATACAGTATTAAAAACAAATACTCTATAGTTTTTGTGGAAATAGCACTTGTTCAAATCAGTAATAACATTTTAATGTCTCCTTTGATTTATAATGAAGAGTGAAGTTAAATAGAGCGTTTATTTTGAAAAACAGAGTCCTCATTATGCTGTATTTTATTTTTTACCTTCTGACAACTCAATTTTTGCATGCCTACGATTCTTCTAAAGTTTTGAGAAAATCATTTAATCGTAGTCGCACTTAAATTTTTTATAGTTCTATAGAACCAAGTGTGATGCATAAACCTTTTTTTATCAGAACCTATGAGAATATCTTAGATATTCAAGATGTTGTCTGCCAATCAATGTCAAAACCAGACTCAATCGAATGGTACTGTTTTGAAAAACTAGTCATCAAGTTTTTATTCAAATATATGATTCAATGTGCTTTTTCTGATCGTATCATTTTCAGCTTTAAAACCGATGTCTAATGAAGTACCTTTGCTCCAATCACTTCTCGTAATAGTCATTTTACGTCTTTTTCGACTAGTATTTGACGACTTTCGAGTACAAGAAATCTCCATTGATTTCAGACAAATCTTATATTCCAAATCTTTAAGAAAAACTAAATTAACTCATGCATGGTAAAAATTGTGTGAGGAAGTTTTTTCGATAAAGCTTCTGTTTGTCATATCCCTCAAGGATATATCAAAAAAAGGATACGAAGATGCATGTGGGATGAGAGGCGAGTATGGATTAAAAACAGACACATACCCATATTCTAATATTTCACATTTTAATTAGAAGAACAGTAATATTTAATGAAAAATAACATTCAGAGAAGGGGAATTCTCATTTATTGAATAATTTCTAAGAGAAAGAGAATCAAACTTTTCCGATTAGTCCTTTCCCGACGGATATTCCATATGTGGGACAATAGAAATTCTTTGAGATAAGCTAGAGACGAGTAAAGTTTCACAGCAAACATGCACTTAGAATGCAAAGATATCAGCATTTGTTCATGGTTTGCTCCAAAAAAATTCGAACAACGTAATTTTTTTTTATCAATCTAGATGTTATATTTATGCATGCTCTCTCTTTTTCTCCTTCGACTACTGCTATAGTATGACACCATCACACCCTCAAGATGCGTGATCTAAAGTAAGAAGCAAAGACAAGCTAAAAATGCAGAAAACACAATATTGACTGATGCGTAGCACCTTGTTTTGAGATGTATCATGTATTCAGATACTTTAAATAAAAATTATATTATAAAGATTATAATAAAAGCTACTTTTCTCTTAAATAAGAACGAATGTCTTACTAACAACAATTCTACCATAGAAGGTTTTAAAAAAGAAGGTATGAGTACGAGCCAAAAGAAGACTTACCAAAGTCCTACTCTATGAGATTGCCACAATAATCGCTAACATTATCTATTCGAGGGAATGCAACTTTTCAGTTTATATATGTCAACACTCGTTATTGATTGTGTTTCATTAAATTAAGGATGTAAGTGCATGTAGATGCGTATTGAGTTAAGGGAAGGATTATATTCTTCTGTTTCTTTCTTATAAAAATTCTGAAAAATCATTCAGCAAATCTATAGAACTCGATTAAATATAACAAGTTTAGATATGTTCGATGTATTTTTCATATATATATTCATCGGTTTCGTCAGAGAATAATCTTCTTACATCAAACCAGTTCTAGAATATGCTATATTCGAACAATCTCAAACTCATGCTTTTAAATGCAGTTTCACACAGTAAATCTGAGTTTATTAACATTTTTTTTAGCTCATTAAAACACGCAAATAGTTTAACAAAATAATTTTCAATTTATTCGATTTCTCCTTTTCTTCTCTAAAAAAAAACATGCAAAAGAAGAAAAAACTTTAATTTTGAATTGCTCGCATCTTATACATCTCTATTATTGAAATAGGATATCTTACCTACAGAAAACATAAGAGTTGTTCTTTCAACACATGAAAAAGATTGCATAGAGAATGCTTTATTGAACAATCAATACGAAGGGTGAGTGTGTGGGTGTCATCCTCATTGAGAAAAGTTTTTCGATTTTTTCCACCAAAAACCACTTCAAATACATTTCAAAATATGTTTTTTACCTACGATCGTACTTCCTTCCAAAATCCTAGATCTGCCACCGATTTCAATAGGAAAAAAAAAGAATTTTTCCTTTAAAATTCATAATGACGACAGCACAATTGTTTCATGCCTGTTCACTCTCTTAGTATTTTTTCTTCTTTGTTTGCTTTTAGTTTAGTTTGACTGATTTTCTTTTGTATTCAAATAAATCAGCAATGGAAGAGAATATCGCTCAGAAACTACGACATGTTCAAACGGTAACTGATAGATGAAACTATGACAACATCTTATGATTGTCTTTTTTTTTAAATATTTTAGGCAGTTGAAACTTTAAAAATTTGTCAAAATGATCCGTAAATTCAAAAATATTTTCATTACTAGAGATAACTATTTATTTTTCTTTTGGCATTTTAGACCAAATGAGTTAACTAACAATTATGGTTTTATCAAATTTGATGAAAATATAGTTGATGCTACTACACGTCTTTCACAATATATAAGGTTAAGTCTTAATACAAATGCTGCAACAGTGGTTAAATTTATGCAACAAGGTTGGTGTTTACCAAAACCTGATTTAATTATATCTGTGACTGGTGGAGCAAAAAATTTTGATATGTCAACACGTCTTAGAAAGATATTTCAAAGTGGTTTAGTTTCTGCTGCTATTACAACAAGTAATTACAATTTAATTTTACTATAGATAATTAATAACAACTTTTGATTGCATAGATGCATGGTTAATTACAGCTGGAACAAATACTGGTGTTGTTAAAGAAGTTGGTGAAGCTCTTAATAAATATCGTTATAAAAATCGAAAAAATGGTGTTGATGTACCATGTATTGGTATTGGTAGTTGGGGTTATACTACAGGAAATGAACAACTTGATTGTCAATCGACAACTTTTTCTACAGATGCAAGTACTATAAAAGAAATAGTTCCATCTATGAGACATCGTTTTAATAAAATAACACATACTAATCTTATGGTTAGTAGAACAATTTATTTGAGGAAAAATATGTTTATATTTAACATAACAATTTAGGGTAATGATCATCAATATGCAGTTCGACATTATACTGTCAAAGAAAAGATAAGAAAACGTTGTGATTTAGAACCTAATCATACTCATTTTTTATTATTTGATGATGGACAACCAAATGCCGATACTGTTCTATCATTACGAGCAGAAATTGAAAAGTATTGTCGAAATACATGCATAGATACTGATACAGACGGAACAGTTGAATCATTAATACCTATTGTTATGGTTTTGGTTGAAGGTGGTCCATCATCGATTCGAACAATTTGTGAGGCACTTGATTCGAATACACCAGTTGTTGTTATCAAGGTATGGACAAATTTGAATAATATAAATGAACTTTTATTGATTTTCAAAAGGAATCAGGTCGTGCTGCTGATCTTATTGCTGAATTACATGCTTGTTATACTGAAAGCGAGAATGATGATGATAATGTCCATCCTACACGACTGCAAACCAGTTTAGCTAAAAGTGGTTCAAAAGAAACAAAGATCAATGCGATGTAAGTTTTACTTTCAAAATAAATTATGAACAATGATTATCTCTATTTGCTCATAAAGTTTGACTAAAGCACAAGCTGCTATTACAGAACTTCATGAAGTTATAGATAATCTATGTCGAGTATTAAACGAACGTAAACAATTAGTGACAATTTTCAAATTTGATAGTAAACGATATCATGGAAATCTTGAAGATGCTATTCTAGAATCTTTATTTAATGGTAAATATTCCTTATTGATAAGAAGCTCTTTACAAAAAAAAAGAAGTTGATCTTTTTTATAGCTGCAAAATTTTCTGGTGATCATATTGAACGAAATCGTCGAACAGTAGAACTTAAATTAGCTATAGTAACTTAACAAGATAAACAACTAAAATAGATCTTTTATTTTATATTCATGTATAGGCTTGGCATAAATTTAATTATGCTCAAAAATATCTTCTTACTGATACAACAATATCTAATTGGAAAGTATGTCATCTATTTTTTTTTAGCTACCTATTTCTCTTTGATTAATAAATAAAAGGAAGATGATCTACAACGTGCTCTTTTCAATGCACTTCATCGCGGTCATGTTGATTTTGTTGAATTACTCATTGAATTTGGTGCATCACTTGAAAAATTGACAAATGGAGATCTTAAACAACTTTATGCAACAACATTGGTATATTGATTTTAACAACAAAAGTCTAGAAAAAAAAGAATGTTTTTTTCTGTTTAGACTAGTAATCGATTACCATTTAAAGGCAAAGGAAAAAATACTATATGCAGAAGAGAGGATTTCTATTCAGACTATTTAAATTTGATCTTTGTATGAAACATATTGATCTATTAATTGTTTTCTTAGGAATATCTTTATAGGATAATACAAACAAGGATAATAATCTTTTATTATTAGATGATAATATGTCATTAAGAATAGTTCGAAAAACAAATGATCAGTTTTTTTGATAAAGTTCGGTTTATTTTTCAAATGTTTATTTATTGAAAAATTATATTATTGTTATATTTAATACAATATGTGCATTTTTATTTGTCATCTTTAACGCGAGTCCATCGAGTTTATATAAAAATGACGATAAAATCAAAATACTTTTACAAACAATAAATATATAATAAATTGGGAAAATTATCTCGTCTCAGTGCTTCAGTAACATAATAATTCGTTGATGATTGTAGAGAAAAATGCAGTTACCACAATTGTTGCTGAATTAAAATGTTAATAATATAAGATCGTGAATCATCTATCAAAAGAAATGCTATGACCTCTAATATGTATTGGGTTCTTCTATCACAGCCTGGGTACAGTGAAGTAAAAATTTCTATCCTGTGTAGATTCATATTTCTTTTGAAATAGTGTTTTACAAAAAGATATTAGTTGGTTTTATTGAAAATTCATGGATATTTGTCTTTCTGTGATATTCTACACCTCAACTATTATTCGATTATGAAATTTTCGAATTATATCCTAGGTAAAGGCGGTCCACAGGAATTATTTTTATGGGCTCTTTTTCTTAATCGATTTGAACTGGCAACATATCTTTGTTCCAAAACTTGGGTAAGTTTTAAAGGATTAAACACATCAATTTCATATGCAAACTACTGTATTGAATATCAAATATGCGAATCATATGCAAACAAAATACTCATTCTAGCGAACAAACTAATGAATTAAAAATATGAACTATTCAATACTGAAATATTTTCAAAACTCGAAATGTCTAGTTTGACTTTTACTATTACCGGTTTATATTTTAAATTTTTTAGTTAATGAAGAAGAATGATTATTTAATCTATATGTATATTCAATTTTATTGATTTATTAATAACATAGATTCCACTACATAATAAAATTTTTATTAATAGAATTCATCAGTAGCACCATTATTTGGTGCATTAATCTATCGACGTGCAGCAAACTTAGAACTTGATGTCGATATAAAACAACAATATAAAGAAAATGCTAAGTAATTCGAATAATTTTAATTATTTATATTAATTCTTTTCGTTTCTAGTCAATTTGATACACATGCTATGTCAATTATTGATCGATGTTTGGATAATGATGAAAATTTTGCTATTAATCTTCTAAAACATCCTGCTGTTGCATTTAATGATATTTATCCATTACAATTAGCACGGAAAGTTAATTGTAAATCATTTCTTGCATCAAAATGTGTTCAAAAATATCTTGATCATCAATGGTAAGATTTGAATTTTTTTGTATTTCAAAAAGAAAATAAAAAAAAGATTTATAGGTTTGGATGTATTAATTATAAAAGAACGGCTATTAATTTTCGAGTAAATATTAAACAATAAAATAACGTATTAAATATATTTTTGTTTTCCAAGGTGTTTCTTTGTTCATTATTTTTTCCATTATTTCCAATATTTTGTATCTTTTTACCTTATACACAGAAACGTAAAAAAGTTAGTAAAAATTTGAAAAAGAAACATGAATATATTAAATAATTTTTTAAGATGCGTCGAAGTACTCAAAATCAATCAAAAATTAGTCAATGGACTGAGATGAATCATTTTATCGGGTAGGAAAATGATGATTATTTTATTTAAACAAAAAAAAAACAACAAAACTTATTTCATATTATATCAGATCTGTTCAGCAAGAAGAAAAAGAATATGTTTCATGGTACGATAAAATAAAATATTTTTATGAAGCACCTATTGTACGATTTTATTATTATACGGTAAAGATAATTTATATTATATAAACTTATCCGTCTTTTCTTTTTTTTATTGTTTCTTATTTCGATTAGATATTTTATATTTTATTTCTTGGCTTATTCAGTTTTGTTCTTCTTGTTAATTATTTTCCATTAAATATCTATAATGAACGTCAATCGGGTATTCAAATGTTACCAATACCGATAACTGAAATAATTCTTCATATTTGTTTTTGGAGTTTCATTATTGAAGAAATACGCCAGGTATTATAAATGTAGATTTTATTATTGAAATAAATTCTTTTTTCTTTTAGTTTTTATTTGTCGATTCAAAACTAGAATATATATCAGGAATATGGCATATGATTGATACGATTGGAGCGATATTATATCTAATAAGTTTTATTACACGATTTATTGTTCTTGAACCACTTTTTGTTGTATCAAAGTAAGTTGCAATATATTTTATTTTTCGATTCATCTTTGTTTTTTTTCAGAATATTCTTATCTCTTGATTTGATACTTTGGTATGTTCGTACATTAGAACTATTTGCTACTTTTGAAAAATTAGGACCGAAATTGATTATGATTTTTAATACAGTATGGATCTAATGATTTAATTAATCTTTTGATTATATTTTGTATTAATAGATGAAAGACTTACTATTTTTTGTTTGTTTTATTCTTATATTTTTTCTTGGATATTCAATATCATCATGGTCATTAATAACTACAGATAATCAAGTTTCTTGGAATTATAATAGTGATGGTTCAGTAACAAGTGATGGAAGTGGTTTATGGACATGGCAATTATTACGTGATGTTACAAATTTTGGTGTTTGGAAAATTTTTGGACAAGTAGATCCAATTGGTAAATATAATTAAAATTAAATATATAATTATAATAAAAATTCTTTTATTTTCTTTAGATGGTACAAACGCATATTCTGTTGTAACTTTTATATTGACTATACTATTTGTTGCTATTTCTAATGTACTTCTTCTTAATGTACTTGTTGCTTTATTTAAGTAAGACAAGAAAAAAAAAAGAAATTCTTAATAAAATATGTTTATTTTTTTGTTATTTAAGTGTTACAATTGAAAATGTTCAAATACAATCTCATCAAATATGGCGATATCAACGTTTTTTACTTGTTAATGAATATAATAATAAACCTCCATTACCACCACCTTTTACTACTATTTATTATCTTTATACTATTGTTTGCTATATAATCGAAAAAATTCAATGTTATCACCAAAAATGTCGACATGGTATGTTATTTAAAAACAACTATCTAAATAGAATATTGCCAAACATATAGTGTAGACATTTGAATATATATATATCTCATACACCCTCACAGAGATTGTGTATTGAGATAACGAAATAACCGTTAAAGTATATCTAATTAATGGTTCTTTATAAAATATAAATAAAATTAGCATTTAAAGTATAAAACCAAAAAAGTAATACATTACTCATGGCAGTAGACATCCTGAAGTAGAGTCTTTATTGTACTATATGAACTAATATGAATTTAAAAATACAAGAAAAATGAGTATTTTTGGAATAATTTTTGATAGGTGCCAGATAGAGATCAGCTATTTTTATCATTTCATAGTGTAAATGAAACTTCATTGAATCTTAGTATTAGTTTTTTCTGACAAGATTTTTTAGGCCCATTCATCACTGTTCTAAAGCAGAAAATATTCTGTAATATAAATATTTTAGAATCTTAATTTTAGGTAGGGCACCAGACTTGTACACTGAAGTTCAATAATTTAACCATAAGTTATTCATATTTTACTACTAGTTTTAGATAAATTTTTCATCAAATAGTACCGCTTTTTCGATTTTTTGACCATCAAGTCTTCATTCGAAACCAATTAAATAATCTCAGTTTTCTATAAAGCCTTGACAGATAACATAAAAATACGTTCTAGAAAAATCTGCATAGTACTTAAGATTGGGTACAGTTTTATTCTCCTTTTTTATATGGTGAAAACTACGAATCTCTATTTAGTTCTTATCAAAAAACAATTTAACAATATTTATCCTTCTTTTAATTTGCAATAAATATTAATTTCTAATTTCACCTCTAAATACTTAAGTAATAGGATGGTGATTTTGAAATGCATTGTACAATAAATAAAATGAAATCATTCTCCTTTGAATGATCAATAGCCTCTACATCATATTTAGGAAAATATCGAGTTGAGAGAGATGTTCAAGGCATCCATATACTTCTTGACATAAAAAAGTGTCTGGAGAGTAGTACAGGGTTAAAAAGACTATGCACATAATCAATGATTTTCTCTGCTGTTTGGTACTTCTCTCCTTAAAAATTTCTGACTATGCTTCTGCTTCGGACTAAAACTTTAGATTTCGGTATATTTCTAATCATGTTTCATATATTTTAATTGCATAGGGATTGTATTAACCTTTATATTTTTATATAATTTGTTCATCAACACTATGTTATCTTACTTGATTTTATAGGTGCCTGTGAAAATTCCAAGGATTCAATTGATTCAAGTGAAAAAAAAGTCCGAGAAGACTTTAAAAGTAAATATATTTCGTATAATTGAAATGAGAAAAATGTGGAACTTTTTTTTCTGCGAATGATAGTTAGTAATGCAATGCAACGTGAAAGTGCCATAGCTGCTGATTATTGGAGTTATATGTTAAAACATGGAAACAAAGATCCAGTTGAAGCTGCAATACAAAATATTGAACAAAAGTAAGATTCATAGTTCTTCTATTTTTATTTTATAAAAATGAAAAGGTTTTTTTCTTCTCAAGACTGCATGATTTGCAAGAACAGATACATGATATGATGAATACTGGACCAATAAGATCTATTCAATAAATATATATATACATTATTCTAGTTATATATTTTATTTTATAGAACTAAGATCAAGAATGGCTTTTATCTAATACTTAATATTGAAGACAATAATTTCTTCTTTTTCTTTGTGAACAATTTTCGTATACTAATTGTTGAAACCTACGATTGAAAATACATAATTGATTTCATGTAGAAGGTGGGTGTGGGTGGTCGGTGGTTGTGGATGCGAGTTCATTTAAGAGATTAACCACCCACACCCCAAGATTTCAATATTTACTAAATTCTTACGCAAAGAATCGTGAGTCGACTAAAACTTAACAGCAACAACTATTGCGTATTTAAATATTCTTGTTTGATGAATGAGTCATATCTAAAAGAAAATGTGAATACTTTCTGCTGTGGAGAAAAAAAAAAGATTCTTTATGAGAAAAGAACAAACTGATTACATTTTTTTTTCCATTTGTTCTTCTCTAGATCATCAGTGATTGATTCTAATTACGTCTAGTTTTTTCGTTCTGTTTACCTTTACCTTTACCTTCGTCTGTGTCATAAGATATTTACAACAGAGTTCTCTGGTGACTAATTTTTGAATGCAGTGAAAGAGCGAAAGTCGCAACAATAAAAGATTGAAATTCTCCAAAAGAACCAAAACAAAATTTATATAGAACTCATTTTTAATATGATGATAAGATCTAAAAATTTGTATCATTTCTTATTAAAATATTCTTGAACAAATGTCGACGATGGTGAATATGTGTCGACTGTCATAAATTTTACACTGATATAGTTAGGCATATATTATTGTATTAAATGTTGAATGAATTCAATTGAAGTTGATTTCAAAACAAATTTTTGGATTGTTTTAGCTACCTCAGTACGACTACGTTTATTAAAAACAATAATAATGCGTAGAAACATAAAAAAGAACGATCCATCATTGAACATGCAGACTATTTTTTTTTCTTTCGGAGCTCTGGGAAATAATTGCTTTCTATTCTTCTTGACAAACTTATGCGATGTCTAGGAGTACCTTATCGACCTATCATGTAGTGATGACAGTGTGTAATTGTGTGCTATACTGACCTATTTTATTTATAGAAAAACGCCACAAGCGTATGAATGGACCGGCCGTTATGAAAAAGTCACAGTAAAATATATTGATTTGATTAAATCTAAAATAGATGATTAGTTCTGTAAACAATGACGATGAGTGTTTACCATTAAGCAGGTAACCATGATGTTCCAAAACCTGATGCTGGCCCAAATTGAAAAGTAAAATGATTAGGATTCGAAAGAAGGCTTTTCTGCTGATAGCAGTATCGAATGCCTCGAGCTAATGAATTATAAGTCATCACTTGAAAAAGAAAACAGAATGATAATAGAGTCTTGAATTACTGATGCATAAAAAGCGAATGAATATACCTGACTTGGAATGGCGACCCTTGACATTCTGCCATACTTTGGCAACAGCTTCTCCATCATAGAGTTTAAAAATGCCTTGCTTTTTGTCAACATATGCAGCAATATGAACATAATCTTTATTATCCAGTAATCGTCGAAAAAATTGATGTAATAATTTTGGCCGATATAGTTGTCCGTTGGATTCATCTATAAAATGCCATTGATCTAGATTTATAGATCCCGATTCAGTTGACTTTCGATCTTGACACTTCTTTCGCGATTTTTTTGTGGAAGCTGGCAAAGTTGATGGATCATAATCGAATGTAAGTTGTGCATTAATATCAGGTATCATGTGGTTTGTCACAGTTGATCCAAAAGTAACATCTGGATAAAGGTTTTCTTCAAAATCGATTCCAATGATCGGAACCTGATTTCTCTGTTGATATTCAGTAAAATTGTGTTTCAACCTGAAGATCAACAGTGATGGGATCAAATTCTAGCTGGTCTGTCAGACGATCAACGTGGAGCAATGTTAATAGCGACATGGAAGGATCTTCAAGAAACATCGTTAGAGGATCATTCAGTTGCGTCCCTAATGGTTGTGGATATTGATCTAACCATGCAAAAAGATCATCTATACTATCAAGCGCTTTTTCTTCACTCGAACCTGTCCGACCAGCATATCCATCAAAAAGATTCAAGGAAACGAGACTGTTTGGCAATCGATTCATGCTATAGACCCGTTATCGTGCTTTATATATTTCATTATGAATAAAAGCTATGATCGCATACGCATATAATTATATAAATATATAGGCAAACCATTTTTACCTTTTTTCGTTTCTGCCTAACTTTGAAAAAGGCGACGAAGTTACACGTTTTGAAGTTGTAGTGCTGTTTTAGTTTCTTTTGTCCCAAGTATTGAAAATAGAACATAACGAAAAAAAAAAAATTCCGTCTCAATTTCTTCAAGACAAATAAAATCAAATAGTTAAACTTAACATTATACTATTTGCTGACATGGTAGAATAAATGTATCGAATTAAAATCAGTAAAAACAAAAAATCTAACGAAGAAATTCTTACTTGGTGATATAGGATATTTGTTTCTTTTACATTATATTACACGGATAAAATGTCAACATCTTCAATCTTTTCATTGTTAGTTGTTCTTAATTTCTGACAAGTTTTCTCGACCGGTAAAAATATACTTCGAACAATCATTTAATGTTTTTGCGAAAGTATTTTTCGCATAATATCAAGCTTTTATATTTGATCGACCAAATGAAAGCGAAAATTTGTTGTTCTTCAAAATATTTTTCGTTTTTTTCATATCAATGATGCCATGAGAAAAGAACATAAAAATGATGACTCATTATTTCTATATATGCGAGACTGCATGACTCATCAGTTAAAAAATGAAATTACCAGTTTAAGGGGGCCCCCTCTCAGAAACGAACTTTGTTATTTTTCATTCGGTTTCAACAAAAAGGGTGTGGGTGTGGCAGTGGATGTGGGTGGGTGTAGGTGTGGGTGTTAATGAATAGTACACGCACACCCACGCCCACGCCCACACCCACATTCATTAAAATGATCTTGACTTTTGAGACACCCTTTATACTATTTTTCAGTTTGAAACAAGATCAGATGGCTGCCTTGATTGTATTCTCTCATTACTGACTATCATCAATACGTAGGGAGAACAATAAAAAGAAAGAAGGAATGTACAATATAGTAGAGAATGGGAAGCATAGAGGCGAGAAGCAACATGCGTGACAAAATGCCATGGCTCTGGTATTCGCTTTACAACATATCTTCATATCCTCGTAATAAAACGTCCCACTCATTATAATACTACCGATCACAAAAAACTAGGGAGAAGCAAAAAGTTTTACAATAACAGATGCCATATTGTTAGCCGTGAGATGAATCATGTCTCAATTCGAGACACTTGAACTTCTGAAGAAATATTGACAGAGAAACGAGTTGTTTGACAAAGAATAAACATGAAAACAAATGAAAACTACAAAATAAAACAGACGAGATGATTAGGGTGTGGGTGTGGGTGTGGGTGTGGGGTGTGGATGTGGGTGTGGCTGTGTGGGTGTGGGTGGGGTGTGGGGTGTGGATGTGGGTGAGGCTGTGTGGGTGGGGTGTGGGTGTGGGTGGGTGTGGGTGTGAGTGTGGATGTCTTTTTTATATAGATTGGCCCACACTCACACCCACGCTCACACACCCACACACTCACACCCACTAGCACACCC
>CAJNOP010000155.1:120295-144336 GCA_905250075.1 Rotaria sp. Silwood1 | reverse complement strand
TTGTAAAATGTATAGTCAGTTTAAAAATGTATAACTCATTTTTATGTGTTGTAAATCTATTATAATTTGTCTGAAGAAGTTGCTTACAGCAACGAAACGTCACATTATTTGATAATAATAAAAATTAAAAATTAATCAAATAATCAAATGAAGAGAATTAAAATGTCTATGAATTTATCAACCTTCCTTACAAGAAAAGAATTTACTTTATGTAAGGGAAGCTAGCTGCCGATTCGAGTTTTTCATAAAACGATTTGTCCCATTGGGTGAGCCAGATGCAGCTCGACGAGCGCTATCGAATGCTATAATCAGATTTTTTCTGAAAGGTTAGTAGCGCAAATGAACACAAAGACATTGATTTTCTCCCATAGAAAAAGATCGAAAAAAACGTTTTTCCTCTGACGATTCGCTCCATGAGCTGAGCCACTTTTGAAACTTATCTCATTCGAAGCAGCTTGACGAGCTCTATTGATTGGTATGTGTTTCACGTTGATAAGAATAAAATTATAGTCAGCAGGATCCTTATTCACAACATTATCACCAACGAAAATTATAATGAAACATATCATTCGAGACTGCTCGGGACACATCAACGATTCCGGCTTGGTCGATCAATAGTTCAAATAGTCCACCAAATTGTTCCATGAAAAAAAACAAAAAGAGTACATATCTTGATTTTCTGAGTGTTCTTGTGTATGAACATATGCAATAACTATATTCAGACATATATCATTTGACAGAGCTTCCCTCATTGCATCGATTTAAGAGAATACATCCTATTCCGTATTGTTGAACATTGCGGAATCACTTTCGCCCCTGAAACCATTTCCGTCCAATTTCTGGAGCTCGATTATGATTTCACAGAACAGGTCCAATCGATATCGATCGAGTTCCGTCAATTTCCGAAATTCCTGAAACTTCTTCCAAATTCCGCATAATTCCGGAATTCCGAGTATCATTCCAATTCCGGAATTGGAAGGAATTTTTGGGGATTTCGAGTAACTCCGCCTGAACTCAATTCCGGGTATTCCGAGAATTGGTGGAACTCGATCGATGTGGTGCAGAACTCTTATGCTGACTGATGATTGAGTTCCCGGAATTGGATGGAACTGATTCCGCAATGTTAAACATTGTGGAATAGGATGACTGCTCCAACTTAACTGATTTTCATTAGCGGCTCAAGCGCTGGAACTTTTTCCGAAACATTAATGGCCCAAATTTAATTTTTTTAGCATGAAGCACACGCTGATCGATAGATCTCGTCGAGCTACATCTAATGAGGTAAGTTTCACAAGTGGCTCAGCTCATGGAGCGAATCGTCAGAGGAAAAACGTTTTTTTCGATCTTTTTCTATGGGACAAAATCAATGTCTTTCCTTTCATTTCGGCTACTAACGTTTCAGAAAAAATCTAATTATAGCGTTCGATCCAGCTCGTCCAGCTGCATCTGGCTCACTCAATGGGACGAACCGTTTTGTGAAAACCTTGAATCGCCTGGTACCTTCCCTTACATCTTTCTTTCGTGTTGTTCTATGAATGTTTCCTTCCTTTGTTCATCGTCTATAGGGCTTTCCATTGGGACTTCCGACGGTTGTTACCACTATATATAGCGTAATGTTATAGTGTAGATTGGGGACTTTCACTAAGATTTTTGATCGGGATTAAGATTGGATTTTCCCTAGACTGAAAGCCTAGGGTTTAGAAGCGGAAATTCACCTGGGTCTGTCTGTCTCTCTGTCCGTCTGTAACACTTGGTGCAAATGACCAATTTTGTGGTACAAATGACCATTTTCATGGTACAAGTAACCATTTGCATGATACAAAGTACCATCGTCGTCGTACTAGTGACCATTTTCGTGGTACAAAGTACCATAGTGATGGTGCAAGTGGCCATTTTCGTGGTACAAAGTACCATAGTCGTGGTACAGCTGACTATTTTCATAGTACAAAAGTACCACTTTGGTGGTACAGGTGCTCATTTATTGGAGATAATTGACCATTTTCATTTTACAGATGACTGTTTCTATGGCTCAATTCACCATTGCGACGGCATAATCAACCATTTCTATGGCATAGTTGACCATTCTTATGGCTCAAATGAGCATGGCTATGTCACAATTGGCCATGTCCGTATTAGAAACGGCCATTACTTGGGCTTAGGTCACAACTTTTAGTCGTTATAATTGACTAAAACATAAACTTTATCATATACATTAACATCTTTCAATATTTTATCTGAACGATTTGTATATATCTCTAGTATAGAATATAGAATATGTTACAAATAGTAATAATTTGTCCTAAACTCATCATTACACGGAATTTATTTTTATTTAAAAATATAGGGTCATACTTGTCATCATTCTTCAGTCTGGCGCCAAGTGAATCGAAATTCAATGTCGATGAACGTTACTTGTAGATACAGCTATACAAATAAAGTATAGGTGGGATTAAGACCTCAGAAG
This sequence comes from Rotaria sp. Silwood1, assembly GCA_905250075.1. Classification (NCBI taxonomy): domain Eukaryota; kingdom Metazoa; phylum Rotifera; class Eurotatoria; order Philodinida; family Philodinidae; genus Rotaria; species Rotaria sp. Silwood1. The sequence goes on along the minus strand of CAJNOP010000155.1, from coordinate 141,872 downwards.
CATTGAATTTGGTTTAGCAACGAAGTCATTAATTGAACGCGGCAGGGTGTCAAAACGAACTGCACTTATGCTTTTTTCTGTATTCAAGGTTATTTATAGCGAACGAAGCTTGAGAATCTGTTATTTTCCGGATTCTCAAAAATGATACTTGCTTTAGTGTTCAATGCATTACATTATTACTTTTGATGATTCCAAAGTTTTAAATGATAAATTTATGCGGAGTTTAGCGATGATGTCAACTTATATATTTTCGAAACCGAGCAGAATCAAGTAAATTTTAGACATGTGTCATTTTATGATCAATTCACTGAACTACAAATTAGTAGTTTTTACTCGATTTGCATTCAAGATTTAAATCAATAGGAATATTATGTTTGTTTTAATTAATCAAAGGTGAGTCACATTCTTTGTCTCAATGCCCATTGATTTGATCGATACTTTCAAATTCTTTTCATATCGTTCTCACCCGTTGTATTTATTTTTTTGCTTGTATAGTGAACTAATAATCAATAAAGTTTCTCTGTCTTTTCAGGGTAAACGTAAATAAATACGAAATATAACAAGACAAAGTCTTTTTGAACAGTGTTTCGCTTACTTTCATTTTATAGTACCAATACCGGACGTGCCAAAAGTTTTGCTACAGTTTTTGTTGTGCATGTATCTCCATTCAGATGCATGACAGAAGGTTGTTTTTTTTTCAAAGGATGTCCGATTTAATGCTATATCAGAATTACAAAACTAAAACTTTTTAGCTCCTGTTTTTGTGCAGTGTTCTCCTCTGTACTTAAGACGAAAATTAGATGCTTCTTCTAGTCTAATTGGTTTAGGATATCTGTCAGGATAGCAGAAGGCTTGTAGTTCGAGTCCGTAAAGATTGATCTTTGTCTTCGTTGTATGGTCATTTCAACTCGTTGCATCGTCCTGTATGATTCATAAGAACGAAGAATCATAATAGGTCTTTTCAACATTTTAATAAATCAATACAGATGAAGATGTTTATTGTCTTACTTGACCCTATTAAAGAAATCTGATGCAGTTTGAATATATTTAAATAGGCCATAGCAGGTACCATTCATTCATTCTTGAGCGCAACATTTCAAAAAAAGTGAAAGTACAGTAAGTCTACTAAAGCAGAAAGGTGATCATCTATTCTAAATTTAAGCGTAACAAGTTTGTGACATTTGTGTCTACTTTTCACGACACAACCTCATAAGAAGGAATTTTTCCAGTGATGTTCTTCAAAAAATACGCTTCAGAAAGCAGTGATCTTCATGCACTGATATCTAGTTCATATACTTCCAGATCATACTGAGACTGAAGCTGCTAAAAAGCAAAAGAAAAGGAGATGAGCTAAAAAGAATGTTGCAAAAACAATATCAATAGGTACAGTGTTCAATTTGAAATGAGGAAAAGGTGTCAACCAGAAATAACCAAATAGCATTGATTAAATATTAACAACTTCATAAATTTTCTGTTTTTTTCACTAATAAGTTTACTGTTTTCATATAGTATCCCATGGAAGGTGATAGACTTAATTGTAATTACTTCAAGCTCGTAATTTCTAGTTTTTCCTGATTTCTGATAATGGGACAAAGTGCAACAATAGACATCTTCATCTTTATTGACTTATTAAAATTTCAAAAAAGAGGTAAAAAGATTTGGCTCTGTAATTCTGATATAGCATTAAATTGGGTATGTTTTGAAAAAAAACAAACTTCTATCATTGCCTTAAAGGAGATACATGCAAAACAAAACTGTCACAAAACTTTTGGCTCATCCGGTAGCCTGTTTCATGCTGCCGTCATCCTTTTCCATGCCTATTCGATTGTGATCACCAGAAATGAATCTATGGGCTTTTTGACTTCCAACTGAGTTTTGAAAGAAAAAGAAGCTTTGATTGTTCAAAATCAAGAGTTTTAGTGAGTCTAGAGAAAAAAGTTCTTTCCTAAACAGATGAATGTGAGATAGGCTCCTATCATACACAACGTCGATATATTATTGCACACTTCATGAGCTGATGCCATCTTTACTAACGCAATGATACAATTCATATGCCTCCGTAATACATATTCTGATGTTAACTCGTCGAAAAAACTTGGAACGAGTGGCCTTCTAGGTCATGAAACTTATCAGCGCCAATATGTATTGCACTAAACTCTTTTCTTCTGAGAGTTAAGTTTTAGCTCAACAAACTTATTCATATGTATATAGATATAGACCCCTTTTCTTGGTGATACAAATCTAAAAAGTGTTGAAGTGTACACTCTAAAAAGAAAGCATTTTCTCAGAAACCGAAACCCCTTTCGAAAACCCTTGAACGTATCCGGAAAGGTTTCCGGACTCACGTTAAGTTTCTGAAAATACCTTCAGGGTTTCCGAGTATCCGAAAACCTATGGGTTTTCGAAATATAGGTCCGCAAACCCTCAAACGTATTCTCAGAAACCCTGGCACTCTTTTTGAAAACCGAAAGTTATCCCCGGAAACCTTCTCTGATTTAAAAATCTTCTCAAAACCTTTGCGTTTCCGATAATTTTTTTATTGAAAACTTTTTTGGGTTTCCGAGCATCAGAAACGGTGGAAGCGTTTCCGAAAAATTGAGCATGGTTTCCGAACATCTATTGGAAACCCTTCAGGGTTTTCGAATTTTCAGAAAACCCTTGCGTTTCCAGAAAAAAGCTCCGGAAACCTATCCAGTATTCTCAAACATAGAAATAGCATTCGGATGTCTTCGTTTTGATTCTGATGTTACGATCGCTATTTTAGAAGTCTAGGAATTGCACGACATGCATGATATAAACCTTATTCAATTTATGTGGAATTGTTGTGTAAAAGCATTAGAACTCTGAGAATTCAAAAGAAAATACATTGTTCCTGAGAAAATTTCGACTTGTTATTACATTTTTCAATACCTAAAAACTTGAATGGATTACGACAAATTTTACTGTGGGGATCGAAGAGCTGCATTAAATTGCCAGATTAATCAAAGAATGCCGTCTTTCTCTTTCTTCATTCATTTATGTTTCATCCAAGTACAAGCATTATGATCCTTATCAACAGATTGCAACGAATATAGCGCAAGTTTCGGCCGTTTGAGGATTCTTTCAACCGCCATATACAGAAGAGTGATAGGAGAGGAATGATGGAAAACATGAAGAAATCTTCATTTGCGAGATAATGTCAAGCAAATACCGGGTTTCTCGGAACGTTTGCAACATCATTATTCTCCATAGATCGCCACAAACGTAAATGATAAAATCTTAAATTTTTTCAAAACATGCGTCCTGATATTCTGTACAATAATCAAAAAAAAGATTCTCTTGGCTTGTGTTAATAGGTTTGGAGAGAGCTAAAGAAAAGATGTATCAGATGTGGTAGTTTCGCACTTTCATACCGATTTAAGCACTTTAAAAAAAACACAGTTACTATCCAAATCAAATCATATGCACAAAAACTCATTTCTGAATACCATCATCTCAATAAAATGAGCATTTGTAGTTCGAAAATAGTCGGAAAGAATGAAAGGTCTGCGAAATGTGATTGTTGTTTAGATGAAGAGAAAAAAAAAATTCTGGACAGTGAGAAACTATAAATTCTCATACGCTTTGCCTTTTAGCTCGCTCCAAATCTATTAGCACAAGTCACAAGAATTTCTGCGTTCACCTATTAGCGAGAATGCCATGAGCTATCGTTTCAAAAATTAGTTGACGTTTTCATGAATCGTCTGTTTGAAGACAAACAAAATAAAATATCTTAGAAGCTTTCTGAGAAAAACGGTAGATATGTATTTCTTCACACCGCAAGATGCAGTTTTTCCAACTGATCCCGTTAATAATCTGAAAAAAGCGAACACAAAAACTGCAGTTCACCGGTAACAAAACTAAAGACACCAACATTCTGCCTTCGACACCAATACGGAAACCGGAAGTCAGACTGCATTAAAGACTTTGACTTCAATACGCAAAAAACTTTCACCACTATAGGACTCCATTGACTTGATGACTCTGAGTTCGACAGAACATAAGACCTCATGACATTACTAACTTCCTAGCACTGGCTTTGAGAGACATGAAGACTTGAAATCTTTAACTGACTTCATGACGATAGCTTTGAGAGATGTCAAGACTCTAACAAATTAGACTGACTTTACGACTCTTAGTCAAAAAAACATACAGACTCGATGACTAAGACTGACTTTGTGATTATGACTTTCAGATACAGAAAGAAAGCAGGACTCAGACTAACTTTTTCACTCAGTCTTTCGCACGAAGACATAAAGACTATAGCAATAAGACTGACAGAACGACATCTGTTTTCCGAGACATGAAGACTCCAGAACTCAGACAAAATAAATGACATTCTATTTAGGAGATGTCGAACTTCCACCAATTTAGCGGGCTTCATGACCGTGAATCTGAACAACGAGAACACTGGAGGGATTTCATTAAGTTCATCTCTCCGTCTTTCAAAAGATTCACCATTTTGACTGACATCATGTCTAACTCCTAGACAGATTTCAAAATATTAGGACTACAACGGACAATATGACTCTGGAAATAATATTCGTCTACACTACGACACTATCACCAGTTCCATGACACTCACTCTAACAGACATGAACAATCAAGAACTTTGACGAAATTCATGAGTTTACATTACGGAGCTATTCCACTCAATTTATACTACGGCCACATCTTCACAAACATCAAACTCAAATCGATATACAGGAGTCACATTACGAGGTTAGAATCACGGGACACATATAGATTACCGACTTACACCAACACGATGCTATAAGGGGTTACAATAACGCATTAGATATAGAATAAGGAGCCAGATAAAGGGGATATATGTATTCCACAGAATCAGCGGACAGATATACATTAAGCACTTAGATTACGCGCTACGATGAGGCAATAGAATAAGGGCTAAGAATAAGCGGAAAGATATACATTAAGGGCATAGATCAGGGATTAGCATAAGCGGTTAGATTAAGGAGTTAGATTGACAGAATAGAATCAGCGCTCAGATTTAGGGATAGAATAAGGGTTAGATTAAGGGATACAACAAGGGGTTAGATTAAAGGGATAGAATAAGGGGATAGATTCAGGGGCTAGAATAAGGTGATAGAATAACGGGTTAGAATAAGGGGTTACATTAAGGTGATAGATTCAGGAGATATATATAGATTAAGGGATTAGAATAAGGAGTTAGATTAAGGTGATAGATTAAGGGGATAGAATAAGGGGCTATATATAGATTAAAGAGTTAGAATAAGGGGTTAGATTAAGGGGATAGATATAGATTAAAGTGGTAGAATAAGGCGGCAGATATAGGTCAGTGAATCGTTTTGTAAGTAGCTGTGGAAAACCTATACAAGATTTTCGAAGTCTGGGAAACCTCAACTGGATTTCTGGGCCCTGAGGTTTTTTGATTGCGTTGAAGCGTTTCCGAGAGCTCGGAAACCCTTTCCCGGAAGCCTATAAAGGGTTTCATATAGTGACAAACCCGGAAGCCCTCTATAGGTTTCCAAGAGTACCTTTTTTTTTTTAGAGTGTAGGCAATTGAAAATTTTTCGCTTGCTTCATTAGTCTAACGAAAACTCAACAGCCATAGTGAACATGCGCAGAATTCAAGAGGGAAACAACTGATTTCTATGACTTTAAAGTCATTTAGATCACGTAGATCATTTAGATAATTTAAGTCATAAAGTCAGTTGTTTCCCCCTTGGATAGTGTTAGATCCATGGGTCTCGCGAGCCGATCCTCTAGACGTCATCGACCAATCTACCTGGCTGAAAACTTAGGATCAAATTATTCTCGAATATCACAAGTAAGATGTGCCGGCGTACTATTTTGTATAACAAATGCGTCTTTTCCAGACAAACAATAAAACGATAGATAGAAGTAATCTCTAAGCTTTGAAAAATAAATTTGCCTTGTCGCGGTATTTCCAAAAAGTACAGACCAATCGATTTCTGATACGATAGCCCAATCCACCGTGCCAACCATTCAACTTACGTAAATCAACCGTTCTTATGAGTTATTCGCATTCTTGGTTTTTTTATAGATCGAATTGTGGCAATTTATCTACCTGTTGAGTTCACATGTTGCGTCATAAAACCATACCACGCAGCTAATAATGTCGGATTGACTCTCGATAAAAGATAGAAATGTTTCACAGAATTCAAGCTGCCGGTCAAAATTATCTTCATTCAGTTGATGAAGTACTGTGAGAATGTAAGGTTTGAGCCCCGAGAATCTACAAGAAAGTCGAATCCAGAACGTTGAAACACAAAACTGCGACCTGATGCGACAAATGAATCTACGAGTATGTTTTTCCAAAACTAAGTACTTCATCTTTTGGTCTTTCATCCATACTCGAGACTTATTCACCAGATCAATATGTTTTGACCACTGAACCAGTCTGTCCAAGTTTTTTTAAACCACTCAATTTAGTGTCGGTGGACATGCAGGCTCGTCTTCTATTGCTTGATACTGTTTTCTTTCTATTGTGATTCATTCTCCAGCTGACAGATGTGTTTCATTATTCATATAATGTTACTATAGCTACAAATTACCCCGGCGCCATAGTTTTTGAAGGATTCGACTAGTCAAACTCTATAGAAAACACCTATAAAAAATTGTTGTTCCTTGAAAGCCATTAATCAACAGTACAAAAGCAACAGAGCCGTAATGAGAAATATAGGCTAACAAATAATACTGGTATGAGCATTCAAGCGACTACAGATTTTTTGGTTAAGACAATGTTACTAGTATACAACAGTATTTATTCGTGTATATTAAGCATAAAAAACTTCGAGCCTTTCTCTATCAGTAGCAAATATCAGGCTTGTCTGACAAATGTTGTAGAAGTAATTTCTTAACCTATTATCTTTCTCGTTAATGGTTGGGTTCGACAAACTCCTAGGTCATATATAGACTCTATTGAGATTTTAAGAAATTCACTTGGATTGACATGCGAGAGAACATTAAAAATGTGTTCTCTGTTAAAAAATATGTAGATATAATGGTTCAAATCCTATTTTTTCAGTGAGTGAAATTGCAAGTGAAAGATTACCTAAACCCCTCCCCATATTAGAAGCCCCCGGGGGGCTTCTAATATGTCTATCATATGAAGCTTCTGGAGGGGGCTTCTATTAAGTCTCAAAAAAATTTCGTAAACTGCCAGAAAAAAGGGTTCGCAAGGGTTTTTAGCGACTTTCAAGGTTTTTATGAGTTTTCCAGAAGATTTTTGACATTATTTTCAGATGTTAGCTAAGCTAGATAAGAGTCAGGCAACTTTTTACCTGAAAATCGAAAAATTTTAGCAGTTTTAGCATGAAAATGCGAAAAAAAATCTTGAAAATTTTAAAATTTTTTCGAAAAATTAGGGGGGCTTCTAATACGTCAAACACGTTGTTAATCTCAGAGGGGGCTTCTAATGAGGGGGGGGCTTCTAATATGGGAGGGGCTTCTATTATGGGGAGGGGTTTACTCCATTTTCGGCTTCGAATAATGACATGTTTTCTACATAATGCCTAGAGATTTCACGCTAGTTTTTCTATGAGTCAATTGATTGCAGAGAATACTTTCAATCGACAAGTGTTACCTGTTAAACTACCTCAGTTTCTAGAAGATTATGTCGATAGAAAATCAGGATTTTAGTGAAGAATTCTAATTTGAATAAGACTCTCCTAGCCGAAAAGCAAGTTGAACAGAACCGATATCTTAAATAAAGATAGATCTTTATTGGTTCTAAGTGTAGTGAAAATTCCAACTGTTTTTACCTTTCTGATCACGTAAAATGAAGCATCAGAGTCGCGAACAATTATGACTTTTGCGTGATCTATGGAATACGAACGACTCAGCTGTTCAAGCTCAAAATTGTGTTGTGAGTATAACTGAGAAGCCTGTATATCTACATAAAAACTTTCACTTAATTGGCGGAGCCATTCTGGAGATGTTGGGTTCTCAATATCCTCATTTCGACTGATATCTTTTTTTAAAGGCTTTCACAAACAAAAAATTTCTTACAAGTCGATACTCGACGATTATCAAAAGCGGCTTGCATTCGAATCGGTAAAATGTTTCCTTCTATAACATATCCTAGTTTGAGCAAAATCTATTGATCTCAATGGAGCAGGGATAATATTTATCCATATCAGCCGACTCAAATGTCTGTATTTACTTTGAAAATGATAGTGCAAAGAAGCATCTATGAATGGTTTTTTCTATAAGAAGAGGTTTGGTAGTCCTTCTAAATGGTGTCCCAGAGGTCCTGGAACAATTTTAAAATTCATCGTTCTCGCATTCAGCAAAAGCAAACTCTTTGAAATTTTGGCAGATTATTTTACCTAGGTCGCACTACATAACTACCAAATTTGAGATCTATCCCTTATGCTATGAATGAGAAACTGTAACAACACTGCTATATGCTATTTCTAAAATTGTTCTGATAAGCTAGGTTATTATTTTAAAAACAATACAATTTTTAACGATAAAAGAAAATAAATCCAAGTTATTAATGCTTCGGTATTTGACTACCACCTTGATTGATGTGTGATTTTAATCGGGCTGATATCTTATCTATCATTCGTTGACATAAAGGAATACTACACTTGTTCCATTCCTTGTTTATGTCAATTTTCAAATTGATCAACATCACTCTATTCACGTCCTCGTAGTTTCTCTTTTCATGTATACCGTACGTTTCCTATCGATAAAATGTCACTGAGTTTTGCAACATAATTTATTGGTTCTCTTCGATTGATAAAAACATGTTTACTGGTATTCAAAGCCACCTGTGTCCTTTGTTTACGATATTTGATAGTCCTGAAAATTGACATAAAAAAGGAATGGAATAAGTGTAGTATTCCTTTATGTCAACGAATGATAGATAAGATATCAGCCCGATTAAAATCACACATCAATCAAGGTGGTAGTCAAATACCGAAGCATTAATAACTTGGATTTATTTTCTTTTATCGTTAAAAATTGTATTGTTTTTAAAATAATAACCTAGCTTATCAGAACAATTTTAGAAATAGCATATAGCAGTGTTGTTACAGTTTCTCATTCATAGCATAAGGGATAGATCTCAAATTATGTAGTTATGTAGTATGACCTATGTACAATAATTTGCCAAAGTTTCAAAGAGTTTGCTTTTGTTGAATGCGAGAACAATGAATTTTAAAATCGTTTCAGAACTTCTGGCACACACTTTATAACTGGAAAAAATCAGCCAAATTAATTAAATCAAAATGAAAATATTGTTTTTTTTTTTATTGTAAAGATCTTTTATGGCACATCCTTTAGATGACAGAAATAGTTATGAAAGTTTGGTTATACAGCTTAGCAGAAAGATGTGCAAAACGCTATTTGTGTTTCTCTTCAAGGTTTTTCTCATCTCTGTCATTTGAATTCAGTACATAGTGAGTGAAGATTAGTGCAACAGAATATCAGAAACTAAATAAACATATAAGCTGTGAATGCATGCTTCGGTTTCTAAATTTATCTCAAGGGTAGACTAGATATGGCCATTTTCATAGGTTGCAAAATCAAATCTAGCAACGCTTTACTTGTTTTCATTTTCCATGCCCAATACTCTTCTACATTGATCATCTCATTCAAAGTGAATACTCATCATCAGTTTTGAAGTTGCTTACGGCAATAGTCTCTGACTATTGAATTAGTAGTGCATGCAATCACATTTATTTCAGATCTGTTTTCCAAACACCTGAATCTCAATTCAAATATTAAGCCAATCAGCAGCCTTACTTAACATCAACAATTATACTTTTTTCTTACTATGCAATCGTGCTTCTCAAAATGAACCTAAAAAGTGCTCTAGCGAATATAAAGTCAACTTACATTGAGAGATTATATCCATTCGGCTTCCGACATGATATACAAGAACTTGGCAAAATAACTGTGGCATTTTTGTTCTGCTACCTCCTCTCTTTATGGCTAATTTCGATTATATCACTCATTTTCATGAGTTCTTTAGGACAAGACGAGTTCGACGCTAGTTCACTGGCAATGACAGTTTATAGTATTGCGGGAAATTCAATCATGCTAGGCCTTAACTTTGGCTGTGATACTCTTTTCCCACAATGTTACGGGGGAAACAAGCGAAAGATGGGTATAATATTGCAGCGTGGAGTGATCATTGCTGGTTATGCTTGCTTTTTCGTATGGTCGCTCTTATTGAATGCGGTAAGCGCTGTTGACTTTCATTATTTACATCTTCGAAGAATTTCGTCTCTGATCATATCACTAATAAGGGAGGGTGTTGGTGTGCGTTACTCTTCTTCCATCATTCACATCAACACCTCATTTCACACTCAACTTCTTTTAAGCGAAATCGAAAAAAGCTCCGAGTTTGTATCCGTGCGACGATTCTACTTAAGTTTCGTGAAAAACCGTTTTTTTTATTAGTGTATATGTCATAATACTCATACTCCACAAAACATTGCAACGCAAATGTAGTGGACACTTGCATCTAAAAAATTTCAGGATGGTTTACAGAAACCTAAATAGTGCGTTTTGTACGATAAGAACAAGGCTTGTGATATTAAAAAAGCATAATCGGTTATTCTCGTAGACACGATCTACACAAGCTGTTAGTGCCAACCATTGCGGGATTAAAAATGTGAAACACGGTGGATGCATTGTTACTAATTAAATGGAAATTGTTTTGTTCCATTTCTTTGCGATATATTTGTAGCTAACCATTTATCTGCCACGATCTGTGATGGGTATCGGCATTATCTATCACGGTCTATGATGGTCTCTGGAGTCCTTCTGTTCCAGTCTGTGATGGGTACGGACATTCTCTGTCACGGTCTGTGACGGTCTCTGGAGTCTCTCTGTCACGGCCTGTGGTGGGTGCGGAGATTCTCTGTCAGGGACTGTGATGGGTACCAGGATTCTCTGTTACGATTTGTGATGGATATGAAAGTTTTTTGTCACGGTCTGGGGGAGGGGGATGCAAAATTTCTACCCTATACACTTCAACACTCCTTTCAGTTCGTGTTTCACAAAATGAACTGTCTTTCTCAAAAGAATTACGCTTATTCTTCTGTCATACAATGCAAATTCATATGTGTATATGATTCATAATGCTATAATTGTGCTTTTTATTATTAGAAGCATGTACTCAAATGGATTGGTCACAATCAGCATTTCGTTGCTCTAACCGACATCATTCTTCAATGTTATCTGGTTCTTGTACCCTTAGATGCTTTGGCACTCTCGCTCCGTATGTACATAGCAAGTAGCAGAAGAATCTTTCCACTTCTCGTCATCAATAGCATTGGGAATGTGGTCAACATCATCTCACATTACATTTGTCTTTATCCTATGCACATGGGCATCTATACAGCACCAGTATCAATCACGTTAGCGTATGTTGCCATTGTACTGAGTGCTATCATCTACATTCGAGGATCATCTCTCTATGAGGAAACATGGCATCCTGTAACTCGTGCCTGCCTTCAAGAATGGAATATTTATCTGAAGTTGGCTCTTCCAGGTCTGGTGTCACTCATGTAAGATTTCTATAGTAATGACAAGACCGACAAGGAAATCTCGTGTCGTGTTCAAAAGCTTTGCAGATCATATGTAGGGCATACATAGGAAACCATAAGGATAGGCCAACCTTGTGAAAAGATTTGTGCGGATGCACCATCCGGAGCAAATTATATTGTTATGACTATGTTGTTTGGCTATAGTCTCGGGATTTCAAAAAAGAAACAAATTGCATGAGCGAATTCTAAGCTGAAATTGTGCATACAATTAGGCGCAGTGATCATGATAATACTTCAAGTCTCAGTTCGAACGACTGCTTATTTTTCGACCTATTCAACTTCAAAGTCTTATTTTCGGCAAACAGGATGATTCTTGGCAACTGAGTATCCAAAACAGGAAATGGTTCTTAGAGATGAAACTTTTAGATTATTCTTGTGGACTCTACACCTGCTTGTGAGCAAAATTTTAGTCCATACTTCGCTCATGAAATATTTTCAAGACTCAGTGGACATAATCTCATAGCACAGTTAAATGATCATAACTTGCTTCTAGTAGGACATACCCACAAAACACGCATGCACTATGCACGACTCTATTACAAAGATTGCACATTCACCATAATCAACTCGTTAGAGACATTGCCACGAAAGGCAAGAACTCCGTGGTTGAAATCTCGTCAGCGAATAATATTTTTCGATACAGCACACTACTAAATCAGCGTCATCTACTATACAGCATCACACCTATGATAGATCATTCTTTTCCAGCATCATCCTGTTGATAATTCTCATTTCTCTCTGCACCATAGAAAAAGTCGTAGAATAATAAACCCTTTTGTATAGTATCTTATTTTATCTATTTTTTAGTGTTATTATGCATTAATTGATGATGGCAATGACTATCATATCGCAATGTTCATTTATAGGGCAGGGTGAATTATCCTTCTGCTGAAATGCACTTTTTGACATGAATAATGAATTATTCACATCGATCAGAAAGCTGTATAGTTCCTGGTCCTTGTAACCTACATGTAAAAACTGTTGCTACAAAAGTTTTGTTCGATTTTCGACTGCTTGTATGTTGTAGAACAGATTCTAAAGTAGTCAGCTAGAAAAAGAATGTCATGCTCTTTCTAAATATATATTCAGAATTTTATTCTGACTTGAACTTGATTCATTAAGAGCAAATATTTCATGGATACCAAAAATGACGATTGCAAAGAATATACCATCCAGTTCATTTTTGTAGTTTGGTTAAAACTGCTTCAGTTCCAATTAAAGGAAAGAGATTTTATACACCAGTTTGCGGAATGAAGCTTGTTCTATAAAATGCTCAATTTACTGTGCTTCTAACATATCATTACAAACCATCAGAATCTCTTGCATGTCAAATAGCACAATCCGGAATAAACAATTATTTTGAAAAAATATCATTTCATGTAAAGAGTAACATTCCGCAAAAAATATTTGTAACTTTTGATTCTTTTGAGTTCTAGTTTATTGTAACTCATAGTTTTGTAGAATATGTAATTCTCCACGACAACAGGAAGTGAAAATTATCCCATAATATCTTTTAGCGAAATTACGAACAGGAAAAAAAGCGAGTTTTACGTGTTGAAAATGACATCTTTATTTATTCAGATATCTGCTTACAGCTGACTAGCTGAGACTCAGAGCAAAATTCTAGAGATATATTTAGAAAGAGCATGGAAGTCTGATTCTAATCGACTACTTTAGATTCTTTTCTATTACATTTAAGTGATCGAAAAATCAGCAAACGTATTTACCACTATCTCTGAAACTAGTGTTTTGTACAAACGTCATTTTTGATCTCCATCAAATATTTGCTCTTAATGAATCAAGCTCAAGTCAGAACAAAACTCTGAATATATATTTAGAAAGAGCACGAAGTTTTCTTTCTAGCTGACTACTTTAGAATCTGTTCGACAACCTACAAGCAGTCGAAAATTGAACAAAACTTTTGTAACAACACTTTTTACACGTAGGTTATGTTATAATAGAGAACTTCGATAGAACAGATGATAACATAATTTTGGCACTCTAATATGCCTAACAAGGTTGGGCACGGTTTAGGTTCTGAGCCAAATACATACAGTTTAGAACAGTATTTCGATATATCATGCAAGAAAAGTGAGTTTAAAAAAATGTCATAAGTAGATTGCCAACTGTTGATATATTTTCTGATCTATCTTCGTTTAAGAAACGCAGCATGGTAACAAACCAATTCTATCTTCCAAGAAGAAGAAGAATTTATATCATGTTTAATCTGATCAAAGCTACTACAATATCACTATTTCTGCCTACCTAACATGAATAAAATAAAAAGCTGTTAGCGCAATCTCTTGCGCGATTAAAAATGTGAAACACGATGGATCTACTGCTACTAATTAAATGGAAATTGTTTTGTTCCATTTCTTTGCAATACATTTGTGCCGAACCGTTTATCTGATGATTTAGAACTACAGTTTCTCTGTCACGGTCTGTGATGGGTCTAAAGCCTGTCTGTCACGGTCTGTGATGGGTCACGTGAGTGTCTGTCGCGGTCTGTGGGGCGGAGGGGGGAGATGCAAATTTCTACCCCTAAACACTTCAACACTCCTTTCAGATCGTGTTTCACAAAATGTTCTGTCTACCTAACATGAATAAAGTAAAAATGAATAATAACTACCTAAAAATGAATTTGTACGCATATAATAATCCTAATTCTGTAATAGAAGGTTCCGGCTACTCTGTGATATTCAATCAGATAAATGCTATTGGAAGTGTTCTATTAAAACTCTCTTTGTTAAGTATTGCTGGTTGAAAAGATTTTCAAGAAAACCAGAACAGGTCGGAGAATATGAATAGATGTTTCATAATTAAAAAGATGCAAAAGTCATTTTTTTGCTTCATCTGGTATCAGTTTCCAAATGAGAATTTTGCAAAGCAATATTTTCTTGATTAGATATATTGATGAAAGTTACAATTGAGCGCTCAAGTCTTGTACTCAGTTAAATGTTTATAATACTAATCTCGTGCAACACTCTATTCGATTTGGTGCTTTCATTCTTATTGCAGTGACGAGATAAATATTAAGCATGAGAAATCATCCAGTTTTATTTGGAAAATAGTGCTTCGGTAATCATTTTGTAATAATGTTTCTTTATTCTGCTCATTCATCAGCATGCCTGAGCTCATTTTTTTCGTTGGAATCTAAAAAGCATTCAATTAGTCATAAATTTATATGCAAAACATATGTTCAACTGCAATTCGACAACTAACTTCTCGGAACTTGATGGAACCGACTGGATTCTGGCAAATGAATCCTATCGAATCCGTCCGTCGGATTTCATCGGAATCCGATAATCGGAATGCGTCGGAAATTATGGGAATCAATTGAGATCCGATCGGATTTCGACAATCAGAATTCTATCAGATTCAGTCATCGGAATTCATCGAATTGAGACAGATCCGGCAGAATCCGATGACTCACTTTCTACCTGGCTTGTTTTACTCTTTGATTTGAAGTTTCGATTAAAATCACAATCAAATCATGGGTAATCACAGAAAAAAATTTCTCCCTCTAGCACACCAATACAAAAAGAGAAAAAAATAAAGAAAAATGTTCTAATTCATGGCATTGATCACCACAGTTTTCATTCTTCCAGAAATTTTTGAGCTATCCATGTTTCGTCATTTTCAATAAATCATACTAATTGCACTGAACGAGAAATTGACTATTGCGGCAACAAACATAATAGTGAAAAGTAAATAAACACAATCAATGAGCGCTCAATCAACAATGGTAAAAGGAACCTTCTTTATTCTCAGTCTAAACCAATGAAACGCGCTTCGATAAAGTCACATGCACAGCAGTGACATTTTGAACCAAAACTCAAAGGCATAAAATAAAAATCTGAAAGCTGTTTTCTTAGACTTCTGAGGAGCTGCAGAATTCAGAATTCAAAAATTCGATCGGTAATTAATCGACTAGTTCACTAAGATAAATTCCCATGAGCAAGTTCTAGTAAAGAATTTTAAAATGTCAGAAGAATTTAAACAGAACTTTGTGTTTTTGGTAACACAGAATTCTACAAAATTCTAAGCAGAATTGAAACAGACGAGAACGGAATATGTCGTCTTTGATAATACAGAATTCTAGGCAGAATATAATCAAGACAGAAATAGTGTGTGATAATCAACTGATTTTCAAAAAACATAAGTCCACACAATTCTGAATTCTGCTTGAAGGTGTGGGTGTGGGTCTGGGTGTGGGTCTGGGTGTGAATGTGGATGTGGATGTGGATGGGTATGAGTAGAGATGTACACAAAACTCACACCCACAACCCACACGCCACAGTCACATCCGGATCCACACCCACACCCCACACCCCACATTCCACACCCACACTCAGATCCACACCCTACATCCCACACCCTACATCCCACACTCCACACCTTACACCCACACCCACATCCACATCCACACCCACCCACACCCCACAACCACACACCCATACCCACACCCAGTCTGGATCTCATGCTAAAAGTCAAAAACAATTTTTCATCCGAAGATGCCAAGAAATGTTCATACAGGAGATCTCACATCTTCTGGGGAGAAATGCTTGGAGATATGTCATCTTTCGATTGATCATAAAGAAGGAAATACAGACACACACACATACGCATATCTCACAAGTGTGGGTGTGGAAGGATGTATAATGGGCTCGTTTTTTTATGGATAGTTTGATATCTCCCATATCTTCATGCACTTCTCCAGCATACTTGATTTCCTGGATATGTGACACCTCTTCTTACTAACTATTGGATAAAATGAAAAATCCGCAAGTTCTTCTTCGGTGCTAGTCCCTTGGTTCAATGGTAAATATATATTTTATGTCAAATTTAGAATTGTAGTCCGATTTACCTTTCTATGAATCAATATGAGCGGCATTGTGTAAAGCGTTTGAGACTTCTTACCTATTTCAACTGTATAAATAATCATGCTAGATGCCACGATTTGGTTCACATCATTTCTTTAGACAGCAGCCGCTTCTATAGTTTAGAATTTTCAGTTAATGATATCGATGAGGATGTGAACCTGCGTCTTCTTTCCATCTCCATGAAACGTCAACACCTACACCCTTATTTTTCGTACCTCTTCTATTGTTCTCTTAATGGAATGGGTTTCAAAAGATTAAATGAATAAAGTGGAATTTGTTATGCATTAGCACGAGTTATAATTTCAGTGTTTTTCAGGCATCTGCATCAAGTATTCCAGGGATTGCCACCGAATTCTCATGGGATTGTCATAATATTCTCGGATTCCTAGGGATTCCTCGTTGATAAAAGTTAAGCAGTTTTAATTATCACTAATGGAATTTCAAAACCTTGTTTCGGTTCCATTCATTTCGGTTGATTTTTAAACAGTTTCGGTTCCGGTTCGTTTGACATTTTTAAAAACTCGAACTGAGCCCCTCTCTGGATCCTAAATTGAGACGCACCACATGCTTGAGAAACAAGACTAAATCAGTTTTTGTATTCAAGTAATGATCTCCCTATTGTTTAATGTAACATTGTGACTGTAGCACATAAAAACCTACCAATTGAGTTCTTGTCGTTTCGTAGGGTTGAATACTGGTCCGTTGAATCCGGTACCTTGTTTGGGACTGGTCTCAATGCTCGTTCGCTTTCAGCACAAGCAATCGTTCAGCAAACAGTTTGGTTTTTATCTTTAATTATGATGTCAGTTGGTGCTGCAAGTAATGTTCTGATTGGGCAATATCTTGGCGCCAACCAGCCGAAAAAAGCAATCAACGCTAAAAATGTCACTTATACATTGGCTATAGTTTTAGTAGTTATCAATATGATTTTCGTTATCCTCACTCATCACTGGATACCATATGCTTTTAACGCACCTACAAGCGTTCTTTCACTTGCTCGCAATACTCTGTTATTGGGCGCTATTTACAGTTTCTTGGATGGATTAAACATTGTTCAAACTAGCATAGTGAAAGCATGGTAACTATTTAGTAATTTTCTTTTAGCTAGTCCATTTGTGGTAAGGCCGAGTAAGCTTTGTTTCTGTTGTCGAATGATGGGCATCCGTAATAGTCCTTATTTTGAATTTAATCTTCTCTCAAAAGAAAAATCAGAAAATCATTTGATAGTATAAAAACTGTCATCTCTAACATCAGGTGATCATAATGTATCTACTCCCATCTGAAGTGACAGATTCAACATACGCTACAAGATTTAATGAAGTACAAACGACTTCGAGTTTCAGAGTAAAACGCTTTTGATCAATAATGAAGTCTATTTTCTCAAAGTACTGTTTCGCACTAGTCGAGTTGCTTAATGTGGTGAGCAGCGATACATTCGATGTAAAGATTAGTCATAGATTCATATTGTCTTTATAATTCATTAAAATTATAGTTGAGTCATCATAGAGCTATACCAAAATTCACACTGTAAAGTCGGATACAATTTGTAGAAAACGGAGAACGATATGCTACAAATGTCTATATCATTTTGTCAGTGAACTTTTGCTTTCTAGAAAATTTGACACTCAAAAAGATATAAATGGAAGCTTTGATTTTTTCATTGGAAATCCACGGACGAGTCTGTATAGAATTGCAAATTGGTTTTCACCATTGAAACATTTTTGAAAAAAGTGTGCCTCGTAAGACGTTTCACTTTAGAGAGAAGCGACTTCTTATTACCTATAGTTACTTGATCTATACTTTTACCACCTCTTATAAGATTACTTGAGTTCAATTAGTTTTGATTTAAATAAAACCTAAATAGTAAAACATTATGATTTACAGCATCGAAATGACAAGCTATTGAGAAGAGTTCTTATAAAAAAGATTATTAGAAAAAAATTTTCGAACAGAAATTTAAGAAGTTCCCCTCGAAGAGTGGCTGTGGGCGTGTGGGTGTGTGTGTGTGGATGTGCTTGCGCGTGTGTGGGTGTGGGTGTGGGTGTGAATGTGCGTGCGCGTGTGTGTGAAATGAATATCAACACCCACATCCACACCCATGCGCACACCCACACCTCATACCCACACCCAAACTGGGCTTCTAGTTTGTTCTAAAAGTCATAAATTTTAATATTGGGCTTTATTGAGATCAACTTTTTTCATGTTGCGGCTAAGACTTCACTCACTTACAATTACAGAAGTGGCTTATAATTTATAAATTGAAATTGTCAGTCTGTCTGATAACTTTTGGGAGTAGCTACCGTAAGTTTTTAGAAACTAAGAACTGACTAGCAGGATTTTTCTGGTTCCATACTATCGAATCGACAAATTAGTGCATTCTTTACACTATGTTTTGCATTCATGTGCTTGTCGACCCTAAATATTCCGTGCATGTTGTTATGGGCTACGAGAAAATGCGTTTAAGATAATATAGTAAGTTGGTAAACTTCCAAGCTTTGAGAGATTTTGAAAGAAATTTCTATTAGACATATATCAATATGAATCCACCGGCGGCCTCATCATAGAAGTTTATGCCCAGCTGAAATACGACAGGAGATATATTTTAATTATTGTGACAGATATATAAACTAAACCTTTTATTACACAATAAAGGTCTACCATTTTTTGAGTGATAGATAGTTCAGATCCTATAAGTGCTGTAATAATCAGTATCGTATCATGCCACAATCGCATTTGCTTTTTAGTCGAATAAATTTTTGCGTAATCGGTACCGGTCATGGTTTCGCTTGTTGAGAATTTTCATTTTTTATTAAACGCTTTGCTAATATTATTAATCATTTAATAAAATATACAGTTTTTTGTTTCTGAATTGTGCATAAGCCTATAAGAGAACGAAATCGAATAGGTAGTATTATTGCATGTCTAATTTCTATTCAATCATTCTTAAACAGCTATGTTCTATTAATACGTATGCTTACGTAGAAAGAAGTTCATTTACTCCTTGATACAAACTATAGACAATACAAACCAGATTGGACACGTAGTTCTCATAGCACTAAAAGGATTCAAAGTGAATTAAGCTATACGATTGATGCAAAATTCAAAATAGACTTAACTTATCTTTTTGACATGACTTAATTGTTAATGCATCAATAATATTGTAGCTCGATTAAACATCGAAAGACATATATAAATAAATAGATGCATGAAAATTATGTCACTCAAATGTGCTGATTATTTTGAAAAAGTACACTATATCCATTAAATCTTGTACAGATCATCAGTTTTTAAAGCATCTCTGAACAAAAAAAAAATAATAAAATTATTTTACTGCTCCAAATTACACTGTGTTTATACATTTCAATTACAGTGTCGAGGCTATGCTCAAATTTTGTTAACAGATTAACTGTTATAGAGCGTTCTGATACTGATTCCGAACAGAAATCAAATTGTTTATTATTCTAGTCTTCTTGGTGTCAGAAACTGAGCTACAACTAAACATTGAGAAGCAATGAAATGATGTATTCAATTTTTAAGACGGTTTATATTGTAGTCATTTTGGACATAATCGGCTTCTAATCTGGTCCGTAATAATAACCTAGAAACTCGACTTCTACTGTAGAATGAGGTTCTATTCTGTGGGGAGGGGAGAAGGAGTGAGTCTACGAAAGATGCGCACGGAGAGTTACGCACGATGAAACTTGCGCGAGGAAAGTTGCCTACTAAGAAAAATTCGAGCCGAAAGATGCGCACAAGTAAGTTGCACACGAAATAAAAAGTTCATATTTATGCTCCGAAAGATAATAGAAATATAGAGAAGTACCAAGAACAACAAAATTTTTATTTTATTTTCAAAACCGCAAATATAACAATTAAATAAGTGAACAAAGCATGAAAAATAAAGTTTAAGTCGTTGTTACTCTATAGATACAAGTGCATTTATTAGTGTTCACATCTGTAAGAATGAGTGTGAGGTGAGGTGTGTAGGTGTCGGTGCAAGCGTGAGCGTGAGAATTCTCTGATCTCCATTCACACGCACATCCACCCACACCCACACCCACACTCACACCCATACCAACCCAACCTCACATTCAGACGCTACACTCACATCCACACCCATAATATAATCATTTGTTTATAACAACAATCTTTTCCTCATACGGAAACGATCCGTACGCATTATTGTCGTGCATAAGTGTCGTGGTGCGCATCTTTCAAGATTCCGGGGGAGTAGTGGCAGGTGAAGTGTTATTGTCTTGACATTGATCGGTTTAAAAAAATATATATCAAACGCGATAGTCTATGATGAATTGAGGGAAAAAAACAAGGCTATCGAATACACAACATCTTGATATTGATTGTTTCACTGATCAGAACGTCGATTCCAGCGAGAAATATTTAGTCACTCAAGTTTATTTTCTACAATACAATGCTATCGATATATGTTTTAGTGGGATGCAAACGTATGTAACAATAGTTTTATTTGTCGGTTTCTACTTATTGGGACTACCACTGGCTTATGTTCTCACCTTCCTAGTTCATATGGATGTTTATGGCTTTTGGCTTGGAATGATTGCTGGTGTGGGACTCGTAGATGTGATACTATTTGTACTTGTGCAGCGATTTGATTTAAATGCCATTTCTAAAATTGCACTTGAACATATCCGTTTCGAGACGTCAGCGAAATCCTCACAGAACAATATCTCACTTGATACTTCATCATTAAGCCTGAAAACTGATGAACATCTGCAATTATTATCATTCAAATACAAAGCAGATAATGATATAAGGACACTTCAACATATCGAAGCACAAAAAGCTATGGATTATCAAGAAATAGAATCTGGTACTCTTGAATCAAAAGAATCGTGGTTCAAGTTACTTCGAACAAAAATCATTGTACTATTACTTTTCATTTGTTTATTTATTATGAGTGTTATTTTATCTATTAAATATTAAGAATAAATGGTGTACTTTTGTTAGCTCGCTTCGACGAGCTTAACTTGGTTTATTTATTTCATATGTTAAATCTCTTCAAAATGTCCTTAAGGGTGTGGGTGTGGGTGGGGTGTGGGTGTGGGTGGGGTGTGGGTGTGGGTGTGGGTG
>CAJNOP010000155.1:30604-120195 GCA_905250075.1 Rotaria sp. Silwood1 | reverse complement strand
GGATGCGGATGCGGATGTAGTTTTAGGAAATACTCACACCCCACACCACCACACCCACACAGACAAACGCATTGTGAGTTTTTTTCGTATGACCCTCCCTTCAGTCGAGGGAATAAGCATACCTATTGAAGAAGCTGTTGCTGTTGTATAACTGTTGTGGCTGTTGTATAGGTTTTGTGGCTATTGCTTGCTATTGTATAGCTGTTGGAGCTGTGCTTGTTGTTGTATACCTGTTGGGACTATTGCTTGCTGTTGTGTATAATGACGAAATGATCAATTATCTGAAAACAGCAGTATATATAGTTACTGTGATACATAGGACATCACAGCTATTACATAGGTCACTGCATCTAATACATAGGACACTACATCTATTACATAGGGCACCATTACAGCTCTATTTATAGCCTCGTGAAACACCAGTAACGTTTCATTAGTAAACAGGTATCATAACTGATTTCTTAGGTAAGTAAACAAAAACGTACTATAGTTTCACCATAGATTTTGTAGCTTCAAAGTCGATCTTTTGAATCTGTATTATAATGTCATTATAGATTTCGTTCATATTATTGATTATTACGAACAGACAGTCATTGTATATCTACTAAGTAAGAAATAAAGGGTTTTTTTAAATTCCCTAAATATTTTGATCTCTTTTCTTAGTTATAGATTTTCGCCCAAGCCATTTAAATCAACGTTCTATTTGCACTGTTTTTTTTTATTGTCAAGGTAAGTACCGTTTTCGTTACATCTCAGCCTGTTCGGTCTCATTTTTTAGTCGAATAATAGTATAGTTCCCGTTTATTGATTCAGTGGAACTAGATATTTCTTCGTCTAGTTTTATTGGATTCATAACTGTACATTTTTTGGGACAAAATCTTTTCTTCTTTGTAGTTACAGACATCGATCTTTATATCGATGTGCTGCGGAAGGCGTCATCCAATGGCGGCGGATCCCTTCCGACCATAAAGATAATTACACGCCCAAAACATGATTATGTGTGATCTGTCTCTATGCTAAGTGACTACTTCTGTTCTTTGTCCGGTTTTTCTCTATGAGGTTCAGCATCTTGTATCTAATTCATTCGTCGAACAAATACCACTACACAATCGTCAATAGCATTCTCATAAATTAACTGAGTTGCGCGCATATAGTCTCTGTGGCTGTTCATGGTGGCTATCCCGTCGAATAGAGCAGGATTAGGAAAAGTTAAAAGAAGTAGAGAAAAGATATGTATTCAATTGACTTACGATAAAATTCTGCTTAATTTATAACACATCTTAAATCGATTGATTGTTGTGTGAACTTTTTGGTTCTTTCGATGAGTTCGATATAATAGTTATGATAAATTATTCATCGGTTCTTAAAGGATATGGTGAATCATATTTTATTTTTTATTAGTACTCTATAATAAAATTTTTGATTCATTTACAATCTTATTTGCAAGTAACGACACTCGATGTTCTACAAGTTGTTTATGTTGTGCTATGCTGTGACATTTTCTATTCTTGCTCCTATGATAAACTTGCTTAGTTGTGTATGATGTTTGGTATAATGGATTTCTTTTGGAGTTTTTGCAGTTCTGACTGTTAACAGTTGACTGAAGTTGCTGTTTCATTCTTCGTTTGTTTTCAGATTTCGATTATTCTCATTTGTTTTTGCTTTTTTTTGCAATGTTTCCTTCGCTTATACACAAACCACCTAGTATTTCGACATTACCAAAGATTAATCTTATCGAATTGCCACCATTAACACCAAAGAAGCAACCATTAGAACAATCAACAAAAGCAGTATTATCAAATATGTTACCACAATCGGACTATTTAACGATCTACAATGGCTTAAGTGTTTTGTTCATAGGAGATCATTCCATTCGCACATTGTATCGAGATATAGCTAAAGTTTTAAAATACGGACGATTATTGGACTATATCGAGGCCTCGCGCCAAAACGGAAAATATACTTGTATTGAAGATAATCTAAGAGGGAAAACGTAGATTAAGTTACTTTTTGTTGCTACAACTTTAGGTGAAACAACTTTAAAACAGGAGGGTAAAATTGATACAGTCGAATATCAAGATATTAAACAATTCATTTTGCCAAATAATTCAACAAAACTGATTTATATACATTTAGCTAGTCTATTAAAGGATAACATTTCAACAGATGCTCTAAAGTTTTTAAAAGATATACGTGATTTACAAACAATCGATGTTGTAATAGTTTGTTCGTACACATCAGATATGAACGAGTAATTTGAATTTGATTTTCCTTTGCTAATTTTATGCTAGTCCATTATAGAAAAAAATTACAAGAAATAACTGTCTCAGCTGATAGTTACTTTAATAACTATTTAAAGTGCTTACAAAAATTCTCAGCTTCTTTATCAAATCTTTGTAAACAAATATATAACAAAGAACCATATTTTTGGTGGATGTCTCCTGATCCGTCAAACTTACCAATCTACGAACAAAAACAAATAGATTTCAAAAAATGTGTTGATGATATTGATAATATTGTGATAAGTGAAGGCTTTTTTAAATTCGATCGTTTCGATATTTGGTCTCGATTAAAACATTTAGTTATTGTTAATCATGGACATTTTTCGCTACACGGTAAATAAAATTAGTTATAATACAGAGATATAAGAAATAATCTTTTCCTTGGTGCTTTTATTAATAGGTATCAGATATATAAATGACTGCTTTGCAAGGACATTAGCTATTAACTTGAGTCGATCATATATACCATCAATTCCCATGACATCAACATCATTAACATATTTCGACAATCATCCGTCGTCATATATGGCTAAAAAGTCAAATCGATTTCATCCTTATCGATGACTTTAGATACTGTTTTTTTTCTTGCATTTATTCCAGCTAATTATTTAGTCAAACTTTCTTCATTATTGTTCCTTCTTGCATATGAAATGATGAAATCTCTTTGCTTTTTGGTAAGTATTCCTGATCTATGCAACATATTCATGAGACCGATGGCCAACGAGTCACTACGATAGAAGGTGACGAGTGAGGTTATAGAACAGTTTCAAGCTACTTACGACGATCGTTTCATCCTGAGGATGAGGGGTAAGCTGCCATAACTGGTATTACTGCTGCTTAAAACAGATCATTAGATGGCTTTAATTCTGTTCTAGTTATTCAAAATGATCTAACTAAATAGAAGATTCATGAACAAACTATGATGGATAGTTAGGGCTCATGTATATTCATGCTTTTTATCTCATCGTCTTCGCTCGTTGTATGTTTGCTCTTCTATGTCATGTGGTTTTCTGATAGAAAGACTACCTGTATCATAATCTTATACAATCCAAATCAATTGTAACTACACTGTTACTATAGACATAGAATAGCAATAACTATATCTTGAGGGTGACAGGGGTGAGTTAAAATGTGGATGATAGAATATATGATATCCATGCGATTTTTGATCACAATAGATAATTATTAACACAGGATGTGGGTGTGGGTGTGGCCATGAGTGTATAGCTGTGCGTGTGCGTGCTAATGTTCTGATATCTCACAAGAACACTCACACTCACACACACCTACACTCCACACTCTAAGTACAATTGAAAGCTAGATGGACAGATGTCATGTAAAGGTCTTTTTGAAAATATCTAAATGTGCTGTTTTTAAATATACTTTTATTTAAAAATTATGCCTTCTGTGAGAAATATTGAAGCTCATTCGACTCTATCTCATGATAATTCCATTATTCTCAAAGGTTTTTACCAAGAGAAAAACAGGTGGTTTTTTCGAAATTTCGTATTTATGTAAATGCAATCAAGAAGCATGGTATACGATGATAAATCCATAAGTACATAATGTAAATGTATAATGTCAAATTTGAAGTGTGATTTTTTTCTCATAGATAAAAAGTACCGTTTCATTCGTTGCAAGCTTTGAAATTTACTCCATTAAGAAGACAGTCATGGTATGCGAAAATAACTTACATATCATGAAATGATATTTTACGACGCTATTGAAATATGTATGTTAAACTGCAAACAACGAGCAAGCTTGTTAATAGTTTTATGAATTATTTTAGTTTTTCATTCTAATAATAATGATTAAAATGAAAGCTCAATTCGAACATTAACTTTTAACAAATTGATAATATAGTTTATGAAACCCTATATGTAAAACCGCGTTTAGTGCGGTGAGACACACCAGGGTTTTATTTAAAAAAAAATTTCCATAGTTAATGATATCATTCCTTACAAAATTGAAGCAATAAAGAAAACACGACACTAAAATGATTATTTAATGCTAAAAAATTGGGATATGAGTGTGGGTCTATCAGGAAACCTAACTGACACCTACACCTATGACCATACCGAAATCCTTGTTTTCATTGTAATTCTCGCGTGTTTTTATGAATTTATTTTTCTTATTTGTCTGAGGACGTCTCGAGAAAGTCATCTTCAAAGATCCTGAATGAATTTCTAAGTTTGGCAATCACAATCCTTATTAGAATTATCATTGAATGTGGATGTCGGTTTTCTATTGACCCACACCCTCATCAATAGCAATATTCTACAAATCTTTTTGTATGTGCGTGTGTATTAAGCAATAGTTCTCAAAACAGACTCTAACAAGCAATAATAGATAATGATTAGATTGGATTCACTCAAGAGTCAAGTAAATCGTAGCGATGAGCGTTACTTATTGATAAATATTTAAAAAATTATTTAATCATTTTTTTGTGTATAGATGCATCTACTCTTGATATATCAGAATTTTAGCGTCAAGAATTAGGTCGTCCTATATTGAATATTCGAGACGATTATGAATTGCTTTCGCGAGCTCAAGCACAGGAATTAGAAGAATATTATCGTATACAAACAGAACAAATTCGAGAAGAAATTATTCAAGAAAATGAACGTAAACGTTTATTAGCTAGTGAAAATGATAAAACAAAAATAAATTTAAAATCATTATCACTACGAAATAGCATCAAGGATTAGAAACAATTACAAGCACAATTAGATGCTATATTTTAAATGATTTAGCAACAATTCAAGCTGAACATATGCGTGAAAAAAACAAATTCAGGAACAAGAAGTTAGTCAACTTCGACAAAACATAGTTGATAAACAAGCGACTGTCGATAGTGTTTTAAAAAAAATACTGCTTCACTTCATTTTGAATTATCAATATGCCGAAATCTATTAGATTCTGAAAAACAGAGGTATTCCATGGGATCTCAACCACAATATACACAAGTATTTCCAAATTGAATGAAACTTTCAAGGTTTGTAGACCAATATTGATCTAATAAAATTAGGGTGAGGGAGTGAGACAAACAACCACAATACAAAATTGTTTTTCATAATTGTTTCATAAATAATTATCAAGTGGCAAATACTAGTACAAATGATTCAAAATATCGACTCAGTACAACGTATTCTATCGAAAAACAAATCGATCTGCTACTCTCAATTGTCTCTTTTCATCAATCGATCTCAGCCGATATTCAACTAATCAGAGAATAATTAATGTGCTTTTAAATAAAGATAAATGCAGAGTTTCAAATCGCCGACGCATTTCGTATTATTTATTTGAAATAGAAATACTCTTCAGTGCTCTGCATGCAATTGTAACCGCAAAACAAAACGAAAAAGAAAAAATCAACATTTGTCTCTGTAAGGAAATAATTGCGAAAGAGAGCAGAAATTCGTATTGTAATGCTGAACATGTTCCCTAGACTGAATGTCTAATGTCTGCCAGACGATAAATCATTCATTTATCTGTATGTCTGTCTGTCCGCAGGGTTTTAAATCCACGATCTATCAAATGATTTATTGATGATGCTATTTGATTGGCTCAAAATTCTTTTTCTGATATATAGACGTTTTTCACTCATTTTTTGACACATAACTTAGTTCTTATGTAATAGAAAATTCCTTGAAACCAGATAGGAAGTGAGCTCTGAAATGTATATAGTGAGAGGCTAAACTGGCCTATCGATCTCAAAGACAGTGACAAATATTTTATTAAGCTTTTTTGAATGTTCGAACCACAAAAATGAAATACGAAGGTATTTAAATAAACAATATCCTTGACTGAATGTATAAAATCTGTCACATGGTAAATAAAACAGTTGTCTGTCTGCAATATATTTTTTAAACTCTATGAAGTCTGTTGATTAAGGGCCGAGACCTTTATTTCATTGCATGAAAAAATCCTCTCCTTGTTCATTCGTGTGTATGTGTTTTTCCTTCTTCATTTTGAAACTTGAATGGATCTCAAATGTAAAATATCTTCAAGGTATTAACTACGTATCACTGCATTGAGATGAATTTTCTTCCATTGGCCACAAATAATGCATTACAATGTTCATTATTTGAGAGGATGAGCGATGGGTGTAGGTGGGGTGCGGGTAGATATTCTCCTCATGGTGACGCACACCCATACTCAGGTTTCATGATAACATTAACATTCGTGTTCAAATCTTGCATTGTATATTTTGGATCAATCGTTGATGGTAACAATTTATGATTTGAAAAATGTGGTGTTGAACATATGATGATTTGGCAACATATTTGTCCGTTTGTTATAACTAATTACAAAATTGAATGGTTGACTATAGTACTTCGTTTGTTTTTTCAATTTAAATATTCTCTAAGAAAAGAAAAGACATGAAATTTCTATCTGTACATGTTTCTTGTGCTGATAAATGACATGATTCATACTTGAGTGTCGAACAAATAAGAAAAGTGCTCTATTTGGCAAAATAATTATTGATTTCACAGTTTTTATTTTTTATTTTGAATATTACCATTGAAAAATTTGATCAAATGCTCACTGTTTCGTGAACTGTTATAGCGTTAATGATATCTAATATAATAGGCTTTTCTGAATAGAGTGATTTCATTTGAGAGAAAAAAAGCTTCATATGTAATATTCTTATTCTTGACAGAAGTGTTGAATTATTTGTTTTTGATAATTATCTAAATTATATTCATTATGCATATTGTTCACAATGTATATGGTTCGTTTTTTTCTTGCAAGCACGTGAACGCATGGTTTTGTGATCGGTAAATGCATAATATAATCCAAATAAAGATTTTATTTAAATTATCTTTAGACATTGTCGTTTTCAACTGTTCACTGATTCTTTTTTTATTGATTTTCATTACTCATCACAGTCATAAGTGAAAATAATTATCAATGATAGTAATAATAGTTTTGTTTTATTCCATGATGATGATAGATTTTTGGTCTATCCATGAGAAAAACATGTCCATAATTATTATTAGCAAAAGGAAATTCTGATGTAAAATAGCTGATGAAGGAAGTAATCGAGGTGCTCAGTTACATTTCAATTCATTCATATCTCACGCGAAGAATTATGGTCACTTTACTGACAGCTAAGTATTTCGAAAAAAACCAAAATGAAAGGTTTTGATCTGAATATTTGCCAATAGATAGATTTAATACTCATCAGGAATAACTTTTCGTCAATAAACGATAGGCTCGAACCCTTTGAGGCTTTTATTTATCTCAGTATACTCTATCGAATAAGTCAATCAGAGTTGGACATCTTGGACACTTTCCTCGTCAATTAATAAGAATGTTAAAAGCAGAGTTTATAAGAATTCTCAGATTTAGGACATGTAATGCACGATACAAAAAGTACTGCAATTGGGTCAATCCTTGTATGAAAACAAGGGATGACACATCATCTATAATCTCATCATCAAAATGATTGATTGGACAAATAAGCAATGTGCAAATTAATCGTTATCTCTCTTATCTGTCCCAGAATCAAAATCAAAATATATTCATTTTTTTTCTGGCATCTTTCTTCGATGTAATTAAAATCAATACAAAGTATTTCAGACGTTCCTTACATCTACGAAAAATAAAATATATGCAGCCATGGAATACGATCTCTATAACGTTCAATTTTTTGAAATCAAGCAATAAGATGTTTTTCAAGGCAAGGTCTCAAATGCATTAGAAGAAAAAAAATCAGATAGGAAATAATACGTAGTTGTTGTGCATGGTTGTTTTTCATAATTGTGATGAATCATTGATCATTCAAACTATACCTTGAACGAACGATGTAATAATGAACTAAAATGCATGTTCACATCCTGTATTTCATGATCAATAAAACACTACATGCAAAATCAAAATTTTTATTTCGTAAACATTTTTCATATCTTTTCTTCATTTTAAACTGTTTATTCTGTGTATAATTTCATTGATTACCTCAGCTGTGTCTTATAAGTAAATTACCAATCGAAAACATTGAACAATTAAGAACTAAATTCGAGCAAAGAATGAAGTAAAATACTTTTCAATGCTAAATATAATGTTTTTCCTTTTGTTTACCCTTTCTTGAACTATATGAGACACTGAAAAATAGATTTTATATCAACTTAAAGTGTATCTATTGCGGACTCTAAATCAACAATCTGAATCTAGTCTTTACATTAAAAATAATTTTTGGAGTGTGTCGGTATGTATGATTAAGTTAAACAGAGAGGCAAGAATTATGTTCGACAATTTGGAATTCGTTTCAAATACAAGAGAATGACGAATGTATTACATGTGTAATATACTGACGGTTGATGGGTGCAGTTCAAACTTTTCTTATGTTATTGAGTCCATTATCCTTCAGAGCCCCATCAGGTTTAGTCAAAGGTAAGGAAGAATTAATAAAAAACTTCATGATATTATTTGAAACGTAGATACATGTTCACAAATCTCATATAAATACATTCATTTAGAAACCATTCCATATCTACATATAAATTAATGTTCATGACGATTCAGAATTTATGATATTTCCTATGTAAGATGACAGACTGTTTTTTTCTTCAAACTTAATTTAGTCCGATATTTTCTGTTCTATAATTTAAAACTCAATTTAATATTTCAAAAAATTGCTATAGAAAAACATTCATGCATTACTTTGTACTTGTATCAATAGTTATACTTTGTGTTAGATGAATTTTTCATATCAATTCATTTTTACTAGGAGACAATTTCGAAATATGTGTTCTTACATACACCGGTTTTTCTCATATTTCTAATCGAAAACTCTCAAAATATAGTGTAAGTTATACGAAAAAAAAAATGTGCAACAGCCAAATATACATCATGAAATCGTGTTACTGTTCGGTTGTACTATTGTAAATGTTTGACGATGGTTTGTCTAATGGATTATGGTATTCAATGGCTTCATGTACATAATATAAGTATTGTAATTAGCCTAAACAAGAATCGGATATATTTTCAAAGCCTTATTGGATTGGTACATTTAGTTCACTCATTCATTGATCTCACCGTCTACTTTTATTTCATTAGGATAGATTGTAATATGAAATTGATAAAGACTTTGGTTTATAAGAATTTATCTTAATTATACATTTGATAACATATGAAAATGTTTAAAATATTGAACTGAGAAAATACTTGAGATGATGACAAGAAGAGTACAATGTATTAGCCAAGAGAAGTTTATCAGAAAAAAAGAAAAGAAATAATAAAAACAATAAGAAATTTACAATCAAACTAAACACACATTTAGTTTTATTAAATAATATAAAGTTTTATAGAAAGGATAATTATAAACTATTGTAAACACGTTGATGTTCAAATTATTATTTGGTTTCAGAGATTTTCATATGTATAGTAATGTCTTATGTCTTTTCGACATTATTCTAATCTTCTTGAGATGATATTGTTTCGATCTTCATCTCTAAAACAAAATATATTAAAGATAATAGAACATGAAATGATTAATAACTCTATTATGAGAAGATCCAGCGAAATGCAAAAAAAAAACATATATTCATATATATTTTGTTATATTTACATTAATAGTGTTGTTTTTTATCTTTTGTACATGAATAAATTATATTTGATGTGCTCGAAAAATTATCTAGTCAGGTTTATTTTCAATCTTTTTCAACTGTCATCACCATTCATAAAGATCCAAATAGTTATTTGTGTAGAGAATTTTATTTTCAACAAGAATTATCGAAGATGGAAATAATTGATAATTTCTGAAAAAAAATCAATTTTTTCTGTTAATTCACATGAAAAAAAAACCGCTCCAGTACCTTCCGTTAAGTTTATGTATCTCAGTTCAAAAGCATTATGAAGAGCTGAAAACAATTCAATTCGTACAGGATTGTTTTCTATATCATTTCTATGCAATCTATAGAAAATTCTACGAACAGAAAAACTTGTATTTTAGTTCTTCAGAGATCCTACACATGACGAATTACTAATGAGTTTTATTTTCAAAAATTCTTGTTGAACATAAAATTCTCTACTTAAATTATCATTTAAATTCACAGAAGCAGTAAAATAATTGAAAATAAATCTAGTCGAATAATTTTGAGAGCCACTATCTATAACATCAACCTCGAGTATATGTAAACTTTGATAAAATTTATGGAAAAAAAAATAATTAAAGCCAATGATTTCTAAAAATTATATATAAGATTAAACTAGGTTTTTATTGTTCTCTAGTAGAAAAATGTAAGTCGTCAGTAATTCATCCATCGAAGTGATGCTGAATTAGATTTTTTCAGAAGATTATCTACATACATTTGTAATTTCCCGTATGCATGATTTACTCTGTGAGTATTGACAAGACCGATACTCAGATCTGTACTCAAATCGTTTCTTCTTCTTCTTCTAAATAATCAGCGAAAAGTAAATCATCATAGAAAAAAAAAGATGCTAATTTTACGTAATCAACAGAGTGTAAATCGTAGTTTCTTTTGTGTATTCAATAAAAAAAGGAAATTCTCTTATATCAATATTCTAATTCGATTATGTCTTCTATTTTTAATCTTAATTTCTAAAAGAATAAATTTACCATTTGTAGTTTCATTATTTGTTGATTTTTCTTCATATTTCTTTTGTTTCATAGCATTAAATTCTTGTTCTTCTATTTCTTTAAGAAATAATCGTAATTTTTCATCTTCAATAGCATTTAAAAAATCCAAATAATTTCCACAACATTCTTCTTCTTGAAATATTTGTGGTAAAATAACTTTACCATCTTCTGATTTTTTACCAGTATCAATAACAAAATTTCGTTCATTTTCATTTTCTGGTGCAGCTACATCAATTGCTTGATATTCAAATTTCCATGAACTAAGTACAGAAAATACATGAATTTGTCCTTTACGTATATCTCGACGACCTGTTGTCGAAATAAAATAGACA
The DNA here is from genome assembly GCA_905250075.1 of Rotaria sp. Silwood1. Taxonomy (NCBI): domain Eukaryota; kingdom Metazoa; phylum Rotifera; class Eurotatoria; order Philodinida; family Philodinidae; genus Rotaria; species Rotaria sp. Silwood1. The sequence goes on along the minus strand of CAJNOP010000155.1, from coordinate 108,973 downwards.
CGTAATACCATAATTGGATTCTATTGACAACAAAAAAGAAAAATTTTTCCTTAATGATTAATAGTGAATCATAGAAGAAGAAACATTGTGTTGTATGTGTTTATTTGCTCGTTATGAGAAGATTCATCAACTAAATGTAGAAAGAGAAAAGAAAGAAAGAAAAATATATGACTGATACCAATATTCATAGGGTTTAGCTTTCTTTTTCTTCGGATATCTAATGCTCGATAGAGAAAATACATTTTCTGTTTCCTTCTTTTTCTTCTTCTACTATAACTGCTGTCTCTTCAAATGAATGCGATATTAACTAACCCATTTTCTTATGTATAGAAATAGAACGTGTGTCTAAGTAATGATATTCATCTTTGACAAGGTCAAATGATTGTATGCACATCTTTGTGCTTGTTGTGTATATGTTTATACTACGATCGTCTTTTTTGATAGGATAACCAAAATTAATAGTAACTATTTTTGAACAATAATGATATTATTTTCTGAAATATATAGTAATAAACTAATTCATTTTTTAAATAAACATTAATTTATTGATGCATAAAAAACAAATAGACGTGTTGAAATTTTCTCTTATGAAGGTCACATATAGTTATATGCAATGAATGGTTCATTAGATTTTATTTGTATAATATTTCATCACCTTAGTTGCAACATACAAATCACAAAATAATATATTGTTATATATGTTCTAAGAAAATTTCTTGTTCAGATAATTTTTAATTTATTAAAATTATATAAAATATTTACAAATCTTGTTTAAGTGTTTGTTCATTGTTAGAATTTAATTTCATTCGATCTTTCCATCTTAATCGTTCTCGTTTACAACTACCATATAATGAATTATAATTATCAGATGTTGTACACATCCATTTTTCTGGTTGACGAAGCCATTGTATTATATCTGGACCTGATTGTCCAAATATTGTATTTAAATGAAGTAATTCAATTTCTTGTTTAGTTAATTTTTGTTGTTGTTCTTCAAGATTTTCTGATTTAAATAAGCATATCGTACCCAATTGACAATCTAATTGTGGAGTATTATCTAATTGATGTGCAAAATTAAATATTGGTGGTATTGTTGATTGTTTATATGTATCTGTAAATAAATTTGAATAATAAATATTAATAATATCTTCAACACCTGTCGAAGAAAATGTAATTGCTGGCCATTTAAAATACAAAGCTAATACAATAGCATATAAACCACCTGAACTAAAACCACTGAATATATATTTAATATTATTTTTGTTTTTATAATGTAATTGAATTTTATTAAACATTGAAATAGCTTGTGGTAAATAATCAAGACCAAGTTGTTTACGTACAAAACGAATCATTGATGAAACAGCTGATGTACCAAATAATTCTTTATTACCTTGTTGACGATCAACTGTTGCTGCTGATCCAAATAAACTCATCATTTCATTCATTTCATCAGTTAATATCGAATCATATTCTTGATGACGTATAACAATAAATATATATTGATATTCATCTTGATCAATATTCTAAATTTGAAAAATTTGATAAAATAAAAATATAATTTTGGTTCTATTTTTAGATATTACTTGTTTTTCATATACTTTTAAATGTAATCCTTTAATTCCTAATGATGGATATATATTTGAAATAAATGATTGATCAATATTATCGTATATTAAACTATCAATTTGTTTTATTTCTGTAAAATTTTTTAATATATCAGAAAAACATATATTATTTTCATTTTGATTTTGTTTAAATTGTGATGGAAAAGTATTTGCTAGACATGCAAGATCAATAATTGATTCAGGAAATTTTAATCCAATTTTAGATTCATAATAAATTGGTAGAATATTATCTTTTTCTAATGAGACACAAGTTGATATTAAAAAAACAGTTATTATTGAAATAAAGAAATATTTTAAATTATGATTAATACGAAAATAATAAGATGAACTCATTTTTGAATAATGAAAATATTTATTTATCAATGAACGAACTTATTTATATCAAATAATCATTGGAAGAAAATTTGATAATAAACAATGAATTATTCGTTTTTCTTTTATAGAATAATATCACAGATGACGCTAGTTTGGACAATATTTTACGGTGTGCTGGAGAAATGTCGAAAGGAAAAATGTCGAAAGGAAAAATATCGAAGGAAAAATGTCGAAAGGAAAAATGTCGAAAGGGAAAAATGTCGAAAGGGAAAAATGTCGAAAGGAAAAATGTCGAAGGGGAAAAATGTCGAAAGAAAAAATATAGTAGAGGAAAAATGTCGAAAAATAAATATCGAATTATTGTTGCTTTTCTTATGATTCTACTAGTCTAGATTCTAAACCAGTAGTAATGGGGATGACTAATATCTGATATAAACTAGCTAAAAGAGTTGAACAAAGAACTATTATATAACTAAAATTCTATCTTCATGGCTGCAGCTGTCCCATCTTCATCAGATTTAACTGAAGCAAAACCTCCAGCTATTTCATTTATAAATTCACATAAAGGAAAGCCTTTGCTAATAGCAGACGAATATGTTTTCAAATTGAATAAAACAACAACTACTACCAAATATTGGATATGTACACTTAATGGTTGTTCAGCTAAAATACATACAGATACAAATAGTAAATTGATTAAAACGATTGGTGATCATAATCATCTTCCAGAGAAAGAAAAACTTGAAGTTCGTGAATTTCGAGAAAAAGTCAAACAACGTGCAATTAACGAAACAACACCTATTCCACGTATCTATGATGAAGAGTGTGCAAAAGCGATGTTGTCAAACGCAGCAATAGCTGTATTACCAAGTGAACGTGAAATGAGTATGAAAATATTATTCTTTTATGTTTAATTTCAGTTGGTGATTTTTCTTGTTAATTTTAAGATAGTGGAATCAACAAAGCACGTCGGGGTATTACACCTACAATACCATCGACACAATCGTTTGATATTCTTGATCCTTATACGAAAACACTGCACAAAAGTGATTTTTTAATTGTTGACAAGGCAATAACAAGACGACAGCGAATACTTTTATTTGCGTCACATGAACAATTGAAAATGCTTTTCGCTGCTGAAACAATACTAATGGACGGAACGTTTTCAACTTGTCCAAGCATGTTTGATCAAGTTTATACAATTCATGCAATAAAACATAATCAATGTGAGTAGATAGGCTATTGATCATATACTTGCATTTAACTCTGTCTCTGTTTAGCATTTCCCTGTGTTTTCGGCTTATTACCAAATCGGTTCAAAAGTACTTATCATTTCATGTTTAATGAGTTGAAATCTATAGCTATACAAATGCAAATGAACTTCACACCAAAATCAATTATGAGCGATTTTGAACCAGGTTTATTAGCTGTAGTTACAACTGATGTGAGAGTTTTATATTTCTCGTGAATAGCTTTCAGATTTTTCTTTCTTACAGTTTGTTACAGCAACACATACATCTTGTTATTTTCATTTCACGCAAGCCATTTATCGAGCGATACAACGAGTCGGTTTATCAACAAGTTATAATAATAATGATGATGTCAAACAATATTGTCGAAAGTTGATGGCTCTTCCCCTATTGCCAGAAGCTATTATTGAAAATACATATGATGAATTAATTGCAACAATGTCAATAAACTTGAAAAACGTACTGAATGATTTAATGGAATATTTCCAAGAGCAATGGTTTGTGAAAGTTTCGATTTCTCAATGGTGTGTTCATGGTATGAATATGAGAACCAATAATAATGCCGAGGGTAAAATTCTTTTCTATTTAACTCGTAATTTAATTTTTATTATGTTTTATTTAGCATTTCATAGTCGTTTTAATCGTCGAGTACAAGTTAATCATCCAAATATTTGGTCGTTTATAAAATTTCTACAAGGAGAAGAGAATCGTTTTCATCATATGCGTATTCAATTTAGTGCAGGCTTAGGACCAAGACCAAAGCAAGCAAAAACAATTGCTATTCAACGCCGTATCGATAATCTTGGGAAACGATATTATGACTGTGCTATAAATGCTATGGAATACTTAGATGGATTATCATTTGTAGTTGCTAAACGAAAAAAATGACACATTATCCATTTTTTTTCTCGTTACTTATATTGTCTCTCTTCTAGAATGTTAGCATTACAACATATAATAAAACATGTCCTTCACTAATCAGAATTCTCTAAAACATTTATCGGACATTTTTCATCTTAATATTCGTTTTTTCGACATTTTTCCTTTCGATATTTTTCCCTTTCGACATTTTTCCTTTCGATATTTTTCCCTTCGACATTTTTCCTCTTCGACATTTTTCCCCTTCGTCTTTTCGGCATTTTTCCTTTCGACATTTTTCCTTTCGACATTTGGACGGCCAACCTATTTTACAGGTAAAAGTAATTTGTATAATACGAAAAACTTCTTTCATCTATGATCTTAATGTTAATCAAGAGAGTTTGATTTACTATTGCGGATTTATATATATTCTACAATAAAAAAATATTTTTAAAAATAATTTGAGTACTTTCTTACATAACTGATCTATTGAATTATTTTCTTTTTACCAGTAAAGAATGCGCAAAATGCTATATACACATAACTGAACAAATATCTACGTAATATCCAACATGTTTGCAATTTTATTCTTTACATCTAACTGTTCATGTAACATTAATCATTCTGCGTTATTTACAAAAGCTGTCGAAAGCATAATCGATTATTGGTTCTCAGATGTGTCCCCATATTGAAAGTTATATGATAATAACCTAATTACCATTATTGAATCATAATTAAGAAAATCCCGCTCCTTGTCGGATCTTAAAACGAAAATTCTTTCGTTTTTTGATATAGTTTCGAAGTGTCCTCTATCAAATGCTACATAAATGACAATTCTTCTTTATTAGTTAATACTTTTATTAAATGAGATTCTTAAAATTCCCAGCAGAAAAATCTCCATTGCAATTATTTTTTTTTTCTTGCACAAAATTCTCTTAATGATGATCTATTATCTCAAGATTGGTGAGAGTATAAGTGAACATGAACCTCTATTACTAAAGTTTTTCAATCATTTTAGTTTCAAAAAGAAAAGTCCTCATGCTTACAGGAAACTTTATTTTTGCTTTTTTCTCAAAATTACTTTTTTTAAACCAAAAGACGTAGCTTTCCTCTCTTCGCCCTCATACAGTACGTTCAATCCGGCTTAGTATTTTTTTTTATGAGTACTTCGGTTAAATTGAGCTGCCTGCTATTTTTTCTTCAAAATGTTGTTTCCTAAAAATTTAACAGCCTTCAAAAATTTAATATCATTGAAAAAAAAACACGCTTTTTGTTGATGTTTCCAATGCTTTGTTTTTTTCTGAGTTCTAGAAACGATATTTTTGAAGAAAAAAAAAAAAGAAACCGTTACACTCTGATTTAGTCCTAATTGTGATAAAAAATGAAATATAGATTTTTTCGGACAAAAATTTTCTGACTATTTTTGGTCTTTGCGAGACCCATATCTTCCTGAAGGAAGCATCTATGAATTTTGAGTCTATGACAAATTTTGCTTTGCTTATGAGATCTGTCTGTCTTGAAATTTTTATCATTTTTCACCCAGTTGCTTCCGAGAAATCTCAGAAGGGTTAGGATCACCTAAAACTTAGTTGGCTAATACTAACTTACCTCTTTCAGCGCGTATTATAGAGTTTCAAAAAATGTAATTTTTTTTTCTTTTTGAAGCTGAGAACATAGCGTTTTACTACAGAGCGAAGCGAAGCAATGAAAAAATGAATTTTCTATATAAAAGTTGTTCAGTTTTTAATAAACTTTCACAATGACAAAATCTTTCTTAGCCAGCATAATTGCATCGAATAATCAGCTGAAAGTAGTGTTCGTTGAAGAGTTTCATTCTTTCCTGAAAATCATAGCTGAGATCAAGATAGTACTCATTACCACCATTGAATTCTACATCAAATGGTATGTTTTTCATTAGAATCCAACGAAAGAAACATCAGATTTAAAATTTTGATTAACTATATACTTCATTTGTGTCGAAATTAGATTCTAGCTTCCAATACATTCAAATATGTACATAGTTATGAACAAAAACAATGCATGATGCACAGTAATCAGAAAAACACCGTGGAATTCGAATAATTATACAATTCCGTAAAGCGGTTTTTCTGCGAGACGGATTCGAATATTAAATTAAACTGTGTTCAAGATAAATACGTTTCGAAAAACTTGTTGAATTCTCTACGAAATATGCTAATAATTTAAATTTTAAACAGGATTTATTTTTCTTTTTTTTGTCATCGTTGCATAAAGTTTATCGTGTTCTACATGAAGAAGTATAGGAGAAAATAAATCTGAAATTCTGATTTTCGTAAAATTTCTTTTTCGTACATAACTTGTTCAATTCTATTCAAGTATGGTTAAAAAGAGAAAAATCAATTCTGCTGAGATGTTCAATCGTCGGCACACTATATAGATTGAAAATAGCTTAAAATTTGAATATCTCAGTCGGTGCATGTCATAAACAGCTCATATGTTTAATTTTATTAGTTTATCAATAAGACTTTTCATTTAGCTTAAATAAGTTCAATATACTTTCATTACAATACACATCTTTCGATCGTTCGAATAATAATAAAACCATTCGTCAAATCTTGATTAGTCCTCGTCTAGAAACTTCAGTAGACAGGAAGTGAATTCATCAATCTTTATTACAAATAAGTGAAAATCAATGAACATCAATCAATAAATCTAAAACAGATCTATAGAGGTCATCAAAAATATCATCTTCTAGTGCCAACATAAATTAATTTCAATTGAATTTTTTCTACAGAAATTTTTTTTTTGATGATGAATGTGATCATGATATATTTCAAACAAAGAATACTATCAAGAGATGAAAAAAAAAGAGAGGCACAGTAAGTATTTTTCTTTTCATTTTCATTTATTTTCTTATGTTTATTTGTAATTCTTATCATAAGTATACACATTTCTTTACTTTTACTTGCTTTCTGAATTCTATGAAAAGCAAAATCAATAAGAAGTAAAATAGAAAATGATCTTGTTTTTTGTCCAAAACAAAGTTTTATATAATTGAAAGTAATAATATCTCAAGAATGAATGATAGTGATGGTGTCGGTAAATATTATCCGAAGGAGACTTCAAAATATGAATTCGACGGAAACAGTAGTATTAAATATACTAGTTATAGCCAATATAATTTTACTAAGATATCATTACCCGTATCGTTTTGATTTCTTACTCCGCTCCGTTTGAAATAACGATAGAAAGAAGCAATCAATCGCTCTCAACACATTATTTCCGTTCAACTTGAACTTCAATCTATAGTGATACAATTTATCTTGATATTAATTCATGTGTATGAAGAAATAATAAGAATTCAATAAAATACAATCCAATATTTGATATATCGAATTAATTAGTAATTAAATTTTGTTTTTTTTTTGTAGTTTTTTTGCGTACAAAAACATAGATTTCTATAATGCTAATTTCATCATGAAATTCTCAATAAAAGTTAAAGCAAAAGATTCTCTCGATTTATGATGATGAAAATTATATAAGATGCTCTTATTTATCGTTGTGACAATAATATGAACTCTTCAGAAAACATAAGTTTACTATTTAAATCAGGTCTATTGTACAAAATCTCATTGATGAATAGCAGAATACGAACTAAGTGATTCTCTTGATATTTGAAAAGTGAAAGAAAGAAAATAAATTTTGATGAATGAAGAATCAGACCATCTTATACATCTCTCATGTTAGTTCTATCTAAATCCATTATAAAAAAGAAAAATTCAAGACTTTATGATTTGTTTTTGCTGAAATGTTCCTAAAATATTCCATGTCGGATTGACATTGTTATGAATACATCAACAAGGAAAGCTTGTTATACAAATGAATAGTCTAATTAACAAAAATGCATATATAAATTGATAATTTGATGAAAGATGTATCATGTAATATGTTGGTAATATGTAAACTTTGAGATGATAACATAATAATAACTATGGACATTACTTTTTTTTTTTCTATATTAGTAATCTGAGCTTCATCTGTTAAATTAAACTATTGACATGGACACATATACTCTGTTTACCTAACATTCTCAAACAAAATAAAACAGTTTGCTATAGTTAATAAAATGGTAAACAAAATGATTGGATTTTTTATTTAGTTTTGATATTGTTTTGTGAATTAAGCAAAAAAAAAATAAAAGAAAATAAGACTGTCGTTCGTTTTGTTTATTGCGAAAACAAATTGTCTATTACTATTTCGAAATATAATCTATTGAATGTCATTGTAATATCTCATTTTGTGAGAATAAGTTGTCAATATCTATCTACATAACATTAACAACTGCTTTTTATTTGATATATGATAGATACAAATAACCTACTGTTAATTAACGACTAGCCCAAACATACATTAATCTAGAACTACTATAAGATTTTTTTTTTTGTATCACAAAAGAGTATTATAATGATGTTGAAGTCATACTAACGAGGAGAAAAAAAGACAATCTGATTAGCTCAACTAACTCTTTTTTTTTCTCTGCAATCATACAGCTGTTGAACACATACAGTTGACCTTCACATTCCATATACATTCTCGCTTTTCATTATAAACTATCCTTCGAATAGTATAATGAATGTATACCTATGAGTATTTATTTGATTTTATTAGCAAATAAACAGTATTTTCTTTTATTATGTAAACGCGTTTTTATGCTCGTTATTATTATTGAAACATATTTTTCTCATTTAAACAATAAATATCAATGGTCTGTAGTCGAATCCGTTCATCAATACAAGTATCCGTTTTTTTTTCTTCTTTTTTTCCTTTTCTATTGAATTTATGTTCGCGCACATGCTTATTCTTTTTCTGTGCTGTTCAATTCGTTATAACGATTAGCAGAACGCACAGTCAGTAACTATTGAGTTCGCTTGACATATGTCTATAAGTAATTATTACTATTCTACGAGGTCAAGCAATGGACACTCGTGCGATGAACGATAGATGACTATTTTTTTTTGTATCTTCCAACAAGTATTATCACTGACTAACCTTGAACTAATTCGTAAGTGGATAATTTTTTTCTATCACGAGAGGAAAGAGAGGAATTGATATGTGTATTGATATAAAAAAAGAATGGAAAGAATTGAATGAGAACACTTTATTGTGTAAATAAACGTATGTCTTAATTACAGAAAAAAAAACCAACACTATTGTTATTGATGATATGTGTTTATCATGTCCACTGTCGGCTAAAGAATGATAAGTTGATATTATATTAATCTAGATAAATTAAAAAAAAAAGACAAGATAAAATGCAATAATTACAGACATGACTTATTTTTTTTTTTTTTATATATATGAGAAAAACACATGTACTCTCTTTGTTGATAATATAAGATCGAAACATACGTTTTATATCTCTGTCCTTGTTCTATCAAAGAAATAATAAATGATAGAAAAAAGAGAGAAAAGTAGGAATAGTTATGTTTGTCAGTCAAATGGCATAGACATTTGTCGTTCTCTTATAAATGGTGGTATACAAGAAAATGATTGATAGATAGATAGAACACACGATTAAAAGAAGCACAACATTCTTTATTGATCGAATATATAGACAAATACGCATAGTATTTTGTCATACTCATCAACTATCTTTAGAAACTAATAAAAATCATCTTACTATCGTAACAATCAAGTAAATGAGAATAGGTAAGTAAAAATGATATTTCATGATCAATAGTAAATTGTGATGGGTATTATTATGGTAAATCTTAGTCCTTTTGTATTGTACAATAGATGAACTCATTTTTGTTATGATGAATAGTGAGATAAACAGAGAATAGAACATATACGAAGCATCAATTACATAATAAAAAAAAAAATGTATAAAGCTAGACTATACTCTTGTTTTATGCTTACAAAATGTTCATCTAACGACGATATGTCAATAAAGTAGACATGAAAAAAAGAAAATGAGCGGATTAGAATAAAGAAAGTGATTATTTTGTAGTTTATGTGGTCACATATTTTACTTTCTTGCATTATGTTAAGTTTCTTTGTTTTTTTTTTTTATTATTTGATAGATCGCCTCTAGTTGTCGTGTCTGTTAGCATGTTTCTTTAGTTGACATTCTGCTCTTTTTGCTCTTTCCGTTTTTTTACTTGATTGCACAATCCCAATTGTAGGAAGACGAGAGGTAGACGATAAGAATAGTAAGAAAGAAAAAAAAAAATAAAAAAGGTAGCAACAAATTAATACAATAGTATAAATGATGCGAAAAGAAAAAGAAAACTATCGTCGTTCAGTCTTCTTAACTTTCAAGAGAATAAATGATTAGTCTCAAAAGATTTCAAATGTTCTTATTGATTTCCATACACTTAGTTCAATACGTAATAGTATAAATGTAAATCAAAATGATTTTTTTATTAAGCTAAATGTACTTGTGCATATTCAATCAAAATGAATTGATATGCACAAGAATAAGAACGATGAGATTTTAATGTTGAGTTCTTTTCTTTTTTTATATTTCATTTTAGTTGTACTTAATGTTTAACAAACAACGATTATGAGTATATTAGTAAGATTGAAGAATAAACTTCACGATCCATCGTTATATGAAGTAAAATAAAAAAATTCTTTTATTTTATTTATTTTTTTATGTTCTTTGTTTGTTTGTTTGTTTTTTTCAGACGAAAATTCGTGAATTTGATGAAAATATGTTACTTCTCAAAACTGAGAATGTTGAATTACACAAACGTATTGATCAGCTTGAAGCATTGGTAAATAAAAATACATCCAGATGTTATTCATATAATTATATTCTTATTTTTTTTTTTTTTTTATTTCTTCTATATGTTAACTAATAATAGTATAAAACAAGTATGAGAACTCAACAAAAATATTTTTTTGAAGAACATATACGTCAACTTGAACAAGAAAATGAAAGATTATTTGTTGAAAATCAATGTCAAAGAGAAGAATATGAACGTTTCTTAGATCAATTAACAACAATGGTTATACGAACAGCTGTCATGCAAGAAGTAAGAACATGATTAAGATTTGTGTATTTGTTTTTTGTCTTTCGATTTGTTTTGATTAAGGGATAATCTTATCATTTTATATTGATAGAAAATATTAAGATAATCTGTAGTTAATTATTGAAAAAATTTTTGATTTTCATCATTTTGCCTTATAGTCATTTCCTACATTGACAAGAACTATCGCAATAGACTGTAGCAACATATGTCTTGGAACATTTATTTCTCTTTCTTTTGTATAGATGATGGTTAATGATGTGAGATCACCAATCATAGATAAGTAATTTTTATTTCTAATGTAAAAGCGGATGTAATAGAAGAACTCATCAACATTGATTCTTTTTTGCATTTTTCATATCAAAATAATAAATGAATCGAGAAATTATCTTTCAACTCTTTTTGTTTTTTTTTCCTTATTCAATACAAGAACAATTCATTAATACAATAAAAAAAAAAAAGGAAAAAGAAAATGAGAACAATCTTTTCAGATGATGCCGATGAGATTGCTTCATTTTCATATAATATTCTTCGTTAAAAAAGTTAGCACACAATCTAGATTACTGTCCATTGCTAGACAGGTCATAGTATCATTCTTTAAATAAATAATCATATTCTATCTATCTATCTGTCTCATTGTATGATCAAATTCTATGTTATTGTTTCCCATGGGATATTTCTTTTCTTTCATCAATTCACCTTGATTCATGTTGATGAACTGTAAATAATAGGCACAAATCAAGAACATCTAGATATACTTTTTTATTTTCTTTTTTTGTTTATTCATTTCATTACAAAAGAATCAAGAAAAAAAAAAGAAATTCTTTTATAATGAATTAATTTTTTTTAGAATATACGTAAAGAATGTGCATCAATCTATCATTTAATTGAACGATTATCATTTTTAACAGTAAATACTATTCAAACAAAACAACCATTAGAATTTATTATTAAAGAAAGAAAAAAAAGTTTATCATGGGAAAATTTAAATAAATCTTGTGAATTTATTTCAAACTATCGAAAATTAACTAAAGATATAATTCATTCATCATCATCATCATCAAATTCATCATTAACAACTCATTGTTCAAGTTCAACATCGGATAGTTGGACACTTGATTTAGTAAGTTTGTTCGATATTTTTATAATTGAGAAATACTTTTTTTTTTTTTGTTTTTTAAAATAGTCATTCGATAATAAAGATACAAATAATCAAATGTTAATTTCAAATAAACCAACAGGTAATAATATATATTTCAAAATGATTTCTACTAGAATTAAACCTATCAAAATTTGTTTGTAATGTATTTTGATCGATTGAAATAGTTAATAATTGTTCTACATACACTATATTTAATTATTAAGAATATTCATCTATTTTTATCTCTTAATCCGAAAACCTACCAGACTATTTTTCAAGCATTACAAAGTAATATCAAAAACATTTATAAAAAAGCAATAGTCATTATCATAAGTCTCCAAAGACACTGTGATCAATACATAATTTTATGATAGTTTTGATTGATATTTAGTAGATTTCTACTAGAAAAATACAGTTTTGATAAAAACTAATCAGTATCCGAAACTGAGTAGACTTATGTGATTTTATAATATTCTCATGAGGTTTTTTGTCGCTGTGATATTTACCTCTGGTATTTCTTAGAATTGCGACAAAAAATAAACCTTATCAAAATGTCATTTTGATCATTTAGCCTAACAGGAATCATCTGGGAACACCTTGAGTGATAGTTTGACATGACAGATATCATATTTCTGTAGAAGACTGATTTTATTAGCTATCGATCTCTTTATGTTTCTTAAAAATATCAATAATAAATTTTAGCTTTGCTTTTTATAGAAGAAGAAGAACAACAACAACATGTTCTTCAACGTTCCGAAACATTTACAGTTTCAAAAATACCACATGAAGAATTATCTTCACCTCGTTCGATGACCAGTATTCAACATCATCCTATAAATCGAACAATAGTTCCAACAACATCAACTACTGTTCGTCCTTCAAGACTACCTTCACGTTGTTCAAATTCAAAAGTACAATCATCAAATAATAATCGTTCATTATCAACACAAAAAATATCAAAATTACCAATTCGAACAATAAATTCATTAAATCAACAACAAAATTCAATAAAAAAATCAAATATTCCAATACCTACAATAACTAAAATGAAAAATGATGAAACTTCAGTATCTAATCGTTCTATTACTTCAACAAATAATAATAATAATACAACAATAAAAAAAACAATTCGTCCACCATCAATTATTCAACTTTCATCAAATAAAATTCGATCTCATTCGACTACAATATCTGATAAAAATATAACAAAAAAATCAACATCTCTATTAAATAAATCTACAAAAACAACAATAGAATCTGTAAAATTAACTGATCCTATTCAACAAATGAATTCAACATCAAGTGAATCAAGTATTGAAGAACAACAACATATTAATAAATTCTTATCTATTGTACAAGATGATGGATATTCTACATGGTCATCTATTGATGTAAAAGATGATGGAATAATGAATAATCTACAGAAAAATGAAACTAATAATCAACAACAAAATATTGGACTTATTAAAACATGGCTTGATACATCAAAAAAACAATGTTCAAATAAACCGGTGAACGAAGGTATGTAATACTGCATAATGAAATACTTCTAACTAATAAAAAATCTTCATGACGAAATCGTTTGTTTTTCTTTAACAATATACTTGTCATTCGAATCAGATAAAAAAATCGTTGGTATTTTAATACTTAAACAGTTGACTGTCTTTTGACATTATTATAGTTTTTCTTTTACTAGCAGTAGTGCAAATAAACGTATAGATGAATATATCCATGCCTTTCAGCTACCTAGCGGCATATTCAATAGTCTGATATCTTCTCTAGGCTAATACTGACTATAGCTATGAGTAGAAAGTAGGTCTAACGTAAAGTTCTTGCATTTTCTTGTTGGAGATCATTCATCATAGACTAGCTGAAAGGGCATGTTTATGTTACAATGTAATATTGAACGGGCCGTTTGTGAATTGTTTAGGATGATTTTATGGTTGGTGATATTGAAGTTTATACATAGAATGTATTGATATATTCTTTGTTCTCTTATAATAAACATAAAAGAATAATCACGTAGAACGTTTTTATAGAACAAAGAATTATTCTTCATCTATGATAGAGTCTTAAGAAATTGATTATTTCCACTTGTCTTTATCACCTTGAATCATCAGACAGTGTAATTAATCGCGAACAAAGTAATATATGATGCAAAAATAATTGGACAAATATCGACTCTTATTTCTCTTTGATAGAAGAATACTAAAGAGAAAATTTTTTTTTTGTTATTGGAAAATAAATAATTTCTTTCTATTTTGAACTGTAAATAATTTTTTTCACATGTTCATTAATGAAATGAAGCAATAGTAAATAAAAACATCTCCAAAAAATATCAACCTCTATATATCTATTGAATAAACACCTGTTGGAACGAGAGTCTTTTTTTTCTTTTTACTAGATTCCGGTCAAAAAACAAGTTGACAATTATTTTTATTGATTTCTCAAATAAATTATGTAAAACAATAGTTAATTATTTATAAAGTAAAACATTTCAAGAATAATAATTTCTTACATATTAAATAAATATTTGACAACATTCCAATTAAAATGTAAAATTTAATTTTACTATAAAAATTATAATAACAAATATTGAAATAATTGTTATTCAATAGTTTTCGAAAAAACTTCTAGAACATATGAGTCATAAGAATATAAAATGTAATGCAAATCTTAGACGAATATAAATGTTGGTGACCGTCACATCTTGCTCTTAATTTACAAAAAGAAAGCATATCTATGATTATCGAAAAACATTGAAATGCTTCAAAAGACTATAACAATTGTTTACTACATTTTCTATTGTGCTATGTTGTTTATGAAATTGTAATCAATTTAAGCTATATAGTATTCAAAAGAAGAAAAACTTCTCTATCGTCTAATAAAAAAAAAGTTCTTTTTTGATCACTTTTCTGTTGAAGAGAAATAAGAACCGATATTGATTCAATTTCTTTTGCATCATATTCTATCTTTCGAGATATAAAATGTTAAATTAATTCGAGAAAGAAAATCGAATCTTCTATTTTAAATTATGATTTGATAACTATTGAGAAAATAGATCAAAGATTTCTTTACTATTCAATTTAAATAATATTTCTATATTTAATGTTCTAGTCGAAAATAATAAACATGAAGATAATTCATCATTGCTACAGCCATTTGTTCATAATTTTTATTCAAATGCTACATCTATACCTCTTATATCAACAAATAAAGATATTTCACTTGATAGTCTCGATAATTCACAAACAATTCAATCATCAACAACATTTTCACGTTCGGAAACATTTGATAAAATACTTACTACACCATCATTACCAAATATTATAGATAATATTGATGATTCAACTAGTTCATCATCATCATCATCATCATTAACATTTAATATGTCTGAATATATTGAAGATCATTTTATTGATGAAAATGATAATATTAGTAGTAGTAGTAGTAGTGAAAATTCATCATCATATAAAACAACAATAATAAATAAAAATCTTTTAATTAAACCTCAAAAACGTCTTTTATTTCCTGGTTTATTAAATCGTTTAATATTTTTTCGTCGAATTTTATCTGATTCTGATTTACAACAAAAAAAATTTTTTATTAATGAAAATGAAAATGAAAATCAATATTATGTTTATCATTCAAATATAATAAATGAACATTCAGTTGAAATAAATCTAATGAATACATATGGTTCTGATAGTGAATTACATGTTTGGTCAAATAATTGTGCTGAACAACGAAAATTTCTTTTTGAACGACAACAACAACAACAACAACAATTAACAAATCAAATTAAAGAATATAAAATATATCATGAAAATTATAATCAACAATTAGCAATTGAACGTCAAATATTACTTCAACAAATATATGAATATCCATGGTTATTACAAGAAAATGATCTTGATAGAATGACGATATTTTCATCAACAAATAATATGGAACAACCATTAGCATCATCTTCATCGGATTTAATTGTTCCAATACATAATCCAGATTTTTATCAATTATGTGCATTAACAAATAGTAGTTCATTTGTTATATCATATGATCCTAATGCAAAACACACTACTACTTCGACAACATCATCTATTTTATAATATAATTTCTTTTTTTTTGAAAATAAAGAAATAGAATGAATTTTATTAATGTTTCATTGAATTTTATAAAAATATTGAGATTATAAACGAAAAATTTTATAGTTAGATAAAACTAAAATATCATTGTAATTATATGGCTATAAAAATTATTCAAATTCAAACAAATAAAGAAAAATAAAAAAAAACTTCTTCATCAAATAGACAAATTTATATTCAAGTAAACTATTGTCAATATTTTACTCAATGTCTATTCAGTTATATGCATTTGTTCTATTTGTCTATTTGATAAGATCACAATTAAAGACTTGATATATATAGAAAAGAAAAACGGAAGAAGAGTCATGTTTGTTATTTCTTAACTTATTATAGACATTAATTTAGATAATGAATACATGTTTAACATACAATACTTATTCATTTTAAAATTTAAACCATACAGAAAAAAAGAAAATCATAATTGAATAATTCTATTAAAGTCATAATTAAATTTGTTTTATTTTTTTTATCAATTGTTGTGAAATCTTTGATATAAATCATATTTCTTTCAAACTGTTACTTTTTTTTTATTGATAATATATATTTATCATCATATTTTTTTTCATAGAATGTCTCAAGCAGTCATTATAAAATTTTAAATTTTTATACAATATAATAAAAGCACATATTGACTGATGAATTATTTTACTTTCTTTTGCTTCTTTCAAAAAAAAAAAAAAGAAATAACAACCTTCATTCTAACACATTAACTATTTTAAAACCGACCTTCAAAATACAATGTTACTCTTATTTCTAATAATATATCTTAGATCATCAATAGCTCTTCTTATTTCTACTGAAGATCGTATTCCTTCACGAAATCTAACATGTCAACATGATCTACCATTAGTAACAACTATATTAACCAATTGTGAAGCATGTCTTATAACATCTCGTAATTATGCTATTGAAACAAAACTTTCATTAACTGGTTCTGGACCAACAGGTTTTTCTTATAAATGTTTACAAGTAAATGATATTGAAGCTTATCATGAAAATCTTATACGTGAATGTCGTTATTTTCCACGAAATACACTAAATGGTTATGATGATTTTTGTATAGCATCATCATATACTTATCTTCGAGGTTCATATCGAGCTTGTTTATGTATTACAAATACATGTAATTTTAATTATGTACAATGTACTCGACAAATAATATCTTCTTTTAATCAAAAATCATCTTTATTTACTAATACAATAATTGAATTAAAAGAGAAAATTAAATGTTATCAATCTAATAAAGATATTAAACAAGAAACATCTTCAAGTTTAACATTATTATGTTCAGATGATGATAATGAATGTAAAAATTATTTATTTAATTATAGTGTTTTATGTATAATTAATATTGATCGAATGAATCGAACAACTAGACAATCATTAGTACCATCAATTTATTCAGCTTATTTAATAAAATATAAAACAGAATTATGTAATTCATTTATATTAACAACAAAAAGTATTTATTTTTCACAATGTAAACAAAATGATGTAATATGTATGTGTACATTTGATGGATGTGATAAAGATTTAGAAACATGTCGAACAAATCAAGGAATTTGTCATAATAATTATTTGATTTTATTTTTTTTTATTATTTCTATTGAATATTTATATTTGAAATAAATATCAGATTAAATGAATTAACTATGTATCGAGCTATGACCATTTGCAATTAGTAATATTTGATTTAATTAGCTTTCAACAAAACTTTATTATACATTTTCTATGAAATACTAAGAGCAAAAAAACAAAAAAAACGTAAATAAAATGAGTTGTCGAAAATGACTTTCTTCTATTCAGCAAGTCTCTGTTTCTATTTATTGTAAATGATGTTGATAATAATCTGAGAATAATTGAAAAATAGTTCAATGTATTGTTCAAACATTATTTTGATGTTTCTCATGTTTTAAAGAAAATATTTCAATTAATTGATTTTTATATTCAAATTAAAATAAACGATTGAAATGCACATAAATAATTATTTGAAAAGAAATAATTCATGAAGAATATTTGTTTTTTTATTAGTTTGATATTACAAATGTCGATTCTTTTTAAGTTTCTATATGAATTTAGTTTTTGATTAAATATATATATATCGAGATTCATTTTTGAAGTTTATATACAAAAAAAATAACTGAAAAATCAAAATCAAACAAAAAATCATTGTTTATATGATCATTTATTTTCATCATTGAATTATTTTGCATTGTTGATGAATTACTACCTTCAGTTGTTTTCTTAAAACGTCACCTTGAGAAAATTGTCACTTCGAATGATAATCTATTAAGTTTTTCATTATTTTTCATATAGCTAATTGAAGATGACGTAGTATAATACGAGTTTTTATTATATTCAAAAATTTCAGCCGAAAGATATTCAACAACCTATTTGAATAAATAATACAAAAACAAGTGACTGATATTTCTTTTAGCAAGTGCTTTACAGACATTCACTTTAATGTCACCATAATAAAAGATTATCAATGAATAATTATTTCACTTATTGCAGTTAAATAAACTAGAGCTTCAGCACCAATACGTTTAGCAAAAATTTCATAATGAAGTCAACGATGAATACGACTCTAAAGAAAATCTTAATACAATTTTCTTTAAATTTTAATAATATATTATTAGAAATTGAAGACTAGTTCTTAATGAACGAGCTTTACCATTTCCTGAAATTTTACCACGGTCAGACATTTTTTCTTCTTCGTTTAAAATGATGAATATTCGTATTTTTATATTAGCTCTCATCAAAGAAGCAACTTTTTTCTAGATTTTATTCGTTACTATCATCGAATCATTTTCATGTTACATCATCCGATAACTTTAAATCAAATGAAATTTATTTTATCTAACCTCTAGAAGTTTCTTCTTTTTTTCATTCTTTAACCAATGATATTAATATCTATGTGTATATATAAAGGGTAGATTTTATATTTTATTTCATAAATACAACATGCCTCCTAAAACACCAAGTAAAGGTTCAAAAATGATTACTAAACAAACAAAAGGTAGTACTAGTAAATCAAGTGCTACAACAGAAAAAAAAAGCCATAAACGAAAACGTAAATATTAAACTTATAATTATTTTTTTTATAAATTTTTTTTTTTTGTTAGGTAAAGAAACATATTCAATTTATATTTATAAAGTTTTAAAACAAGTAAAAAAAGATTTTTAAGAAAAAACTAAATAAATTATTTTAATAATATTTAATTAGGTTCATCCTGATACAGGTATATCGAGTAAAGCAATGTCAATTATGAACAGTTTTGTAAATGATATTTTTGGTAAGATATTTTCATTGAATTTTTAATTATTAATAATTTATTTTTATTTTTCTAGAACGTATTGCCAGTGAAGCATCACGATTAGCACAATATAATAAACGGCAAACAATATCATCACGTGAAATTCAAACAGCTGTTCGACTTTTATTACCAGGTGAACTTGCAAAACATGCCGTATCAGAAGGCACCAAAGCTGTTACGTATGTGAAAATATATAATTTATTAATATTATTTAATCGAATTTTTATTTTTTCTATAGGAAATATACCGGTCAAAAATAATCAATAAAACTTTAACTTTTTTTCTTTTTCTTTTTTTCGTTGTATTATTTATATGTGAATATCCCATTATATTAACCTTGATGATTTATTGTTATATATAAAATAAAAATAGTGATATATAGATAAGAATCAAAATTCAGTTATGAGTGATGTTGTAGTTATAGTAGTTTTTTCAATTTTATAATTAGTTATTTGAAGTGGACGACGATGACGATAATGATGATTAGATGTATTTTGAGTTTCAAAGGAATCTTTTTGTGACATAGGTGGTAAGGAACATGTTCGACGAACTGAAATAACGGATGGCTTTAGATTATGTTTGGAAGTTTGTCTATGTTCGTTAAATATCTATAATCAAATAAAGTTTATATATAAGAAAACTATTGATGAAGTCTTATACAAAAAGGCAAGATTTTAGCTCGTTGAGTAATTGCCTAGAGAAATGTTTTTAGCTGAGTTTAACTATTATAAATTTTGTTTAATGAAAAGATCAACATTCTAGGAAATAAGTTAACATCTATCTTAATGATATCAAAATTTGGCTTTTTTCCAACTTAATCCTTTTGTTTTATGAAAATTTACTTTTACCTGTAAACAATCATAGCAAACTGTTTTTGTTTGCGCGTTTGATTTATTGACTTTTTCATTGTCATTTGCAATATTAGATGATGATATTTTAATCAAATTTTGTATTCGAATAGGAATTAAAAGTTTTAAAGATGGTGGTATAAAATTTGAATATGAACATTTTTTACATATGATTTGTTGACAAATAAAACATTTTTCATAATTATTAAAATGAAAAAATGATGGTAAGAAAAATAATTGATTAATAGTTTTTCGACATCGAAAACAAATATGACCACTAACAATTTCTGAATATTGTTTATCAACACATAAAATTGTTTGAATAAGAACATAACGTATATGACATATTTCACCAAATGTCAACCAAAGTATATTATGTAATTTTTCAATATTTATATTATCATTATCAGTTTCATCAGATGATGAATCTAATAAACATTCGATAACATCTACACGTTTTCGTCCAGATGAATCTCGTCGTTGATCATCATCTTGTTCATCAATATCAACTAATGGTTGGATATGTTTTCGAAGAGAGTATGTTTGACTTAGAGGCTTTGACATACTTTCGTACCTTTTGCTACTAGTTAGTTTTGCCTATGAAAAAGCACTGTTTTACGTTGTTTTATTTTTTTTGCTCATATATATATATATATTTATACAGTAAGTTATGCATCTATAACTGCCTCACCTTTTCGTTCTCTCACTTTCATCAATAAAAGAAAAAGAGAAAGAATACAGTCAATAAGAAAAATAAATATAAGTTCCCATGACTTAATCTTTTCGTCTTGTATATTTGAATCTAAGACTTAGAAGTAATAAAATTGATTTAGTTCGATAAAATTAAGGTCTTTAGAAGAAGATCGATCATGTATTCATAGACTAAAGAACTTAATGTTTGAAAAGTTGAAGTTAAAAGAAATATTTCTTATGAAAAAATAATAATTTCAATCTGATTATAAAAGGAAATATTTTTTTTGCTAATCTTAGATAAAATTTCTTTACTGATAATATTATTTTTCAACGATTAACAAATACATTTTTCTATTAAATCAAATATTAGTAAAAAAGAATTGTTTCAAAGTTACAAAATTTATTCTAAATAGTTTATTCATTTTATTATTCCCTTGAAAATATTAGAACAGAACCAAAAAGAAATCTACGTACTTCAATGAATAAGTACTTATTTTATGATCGATTAATACATTCAATTGAAATGTTCTGATTTACATGAATTAATAGGATTTGCTCAATTTATATTACCTATAAATTATTCTTACAAGATCTTTACTATCATTTTTTACTTGAAACAAAAAACTTTTCTATGAAATCTATTGATATATAAATTAGTTTTATTGTTAATTAATTCTAAAATAGATGTCTTGTTTCTTTTTTTCTGATTTAATATCAAACGTTATTGTCCGTCTACAAATATCTAAAGAGATAATTTAGATTCTATTAGTATTTTCTTTCAAAATTGTAAAAGAAAATTTCAATTTATTATTCTTCACTCCTATCAAAAATAGATACAAATTATATTTTCAATATAGAACAATCAACAAAATTCATTTAAATTAACTCATAATCTTTCTTCAAACAGTGACTTATATATCAAAAAAAAAGGTATTTTATCACTATTTTAGATTGTCAATCAAACACATATGTTATAAAGTAAAGGCTATCTCGACCTTAATTTACAATTATCTTTTTTCGATAAAATACATGATATATTCTAAAGACGTTCGACTAATGAAAATAGTTTCATGCCTCCGAACATTTATCATTCAAAAGTTTTCAAATGATTGAAATACAAAATAAAGCTTTTAAGAACTCTTTACAATTTCAAATATAAGATCATTGTTAAGATCTACAAAGCAAAACTTTCTATTGAATAATAAAAATGATTAGTTCACTAGAATGAACTATATCAAAGAAGAAATATTATTTAGAATTCATTTTATCAATCAATTTTTAAGAAAAATAAGATGAAGCCAACCTTATCAGATTATAATTACAATATGAGAATCTATTATTTTACTTTAAAATTTGTCTTATTATGAATTTTTAATTGAAAATTTTACAGATATTTATATTTTGTTGAAATCTTGTTTCTTATCAAAAAAACAAGGCGAATTCATTTTCTCTTGCTGACACCGTTGATTTTTATCTAACCAATCTCAATCTTTAAAGCGATTCTATATCCATCTATCTAACATATGACTAATATTATTTTTCTAACCTTGTTTTGATAAAAAATCTCTATATGTTTATTTAAAATGTTTACTAAATTTATTTATTATTTTTTTTTTTTAAATATAAAGATTATAAAATGATTCATAATTATATTTATCAGAGTTAATATGATTCATAATGTAAACTGACGCATATAAGTGTGTATCACTCATTTCTTCTTTTATTTTTCTATATAGAATTATTTATAAATCATATTTTTCATGTCATATTTTGATAATTATGAAGGTCGTATACAAGCTGAAACAATGGAAATTACAGTTGCACTTATTTGTCAACATTCATCAAATAATTCAAATTATAAACGTATTAAAGAACAAGTTGAACATTTAATACATCGTCATGAAATATTATTTACTGGTATGCATCGTAAACTTGATTCATTATCAATAAAAATTAACAAAAATGAAAAAAATCGTCAAGATATAATTGATGATTTACTTTGTCATGATTTAACAATAATATTTAATCATTTAATACAAAATAATAATATTAGTTGGGGAAAAATTATAACTATATTAGCATTTAGTACATTTATTGCTAGAAAACATAATGATATATCAGATCGTATTGCATATGTTACTGGACAATATATTGTTAAAGAATTAACAAGTTGGATTAAAGATCATGGTGGATGGGTAAATTTAATTAAAAAAAAAAATATATATATATATATATTAATTAATAATAGAAATTTTTATAGATATTTCAAAAAAAAAGAAAATCCTCAAAATGTTTTTGAGTTTGAGTAATGATCAAGTAAAATTTTTGAAATTAACAAAAAGAAAAAAAAATACTAGATGAAATATTATCTAATTAACATAACTTTTATAGAAAATCTTGTCAAATGATGAATCGCTTTTGAGAGAAGTTTTTTTAATATATAGAATAGAAATATTCAGAGTTGTTATTGATATATGACTAAAGATTATAGTGATGAACGAAATAGATAAGAAGAACATTTTAGTAGGTCTCTATTAAGATTGATCGAACGAAAAATTACAAAAATATTGTTTTATTTAATTAATAAAGTAAAAAATTCGAAGAAAAATGATCTATTTCGATTTCATTCATTGAACTAAATTGACTTAAGTTTGTTTCTATAAAGAATTTCATCGTATTTAACACTTTAGAATCTTCTATAAATTAAATTTTGTTCAATGAAAGAAAAGAGTTGAGAAATCGTATTTTGTTTTAACATAAAAAAAACACACACTACAAATAAATAACTAAAAATTGACGTTTAAAATCTTGATTTTCTTAACATCTTCATCGAAAGAATTTTATTGAAGATTTTAAGTCTATAAATTTTCTAAGAAAATCCTTTCAGTTACTAAAATGTTCTTCTTAGTCTATTACTATCGAGAAGACAACAATTCCAATGTTCTAAACTTTCGTTCATCACTATATATTAAAAAACATTTTGTTATATGAAGGAACGTATTCTAAAAATATATATTCAAATTTTAATTTTGTGAAAATTGCAATAACAGCTTTCTTTTTGAGTTTGACTTTACATGAACAAAGATTCTGAATGAGAATAGTTCATTGCGGAAGTATCATCCTTTATAGTATCTTCTATCGCATATCTTAGTGAACGATTTTTTTAGTTTACTTTTGTTTTCAATAGAATCTATTGAATGATTTGAGATTTATTTTAAGAGCGATTTATTATTTGATGAAATTGTTTCTTTAATTTTTCATAGTAATTCATACTAATGATATTAACAAAAATATTAATAACTTTCAATTTAAAAAAAGAAAAGAATATTTCTTTTGACAAGATCAAAATATTGATTGTGAAAATTTGAAAATTTTATTGACTATTTATTTTTAGGATAGTATGGCTTTTATGGATTCAACTTATGATATTGATTATTTAAACAAAATGTTTTTTTTTTCTTTTACTTGCATTGCTGTTAGTTTGATTGGCTTATTTCTTTTTTTACGCTAAGCATTATTAATTCCGATATATATATATGTACAGGAGTGACTCCTTTCTTTCTCAATCTTGCAAATTTTTTCTGTTTTTCTCAAGCATAATTCCAGTATTTTATTGATTTTTTGCACACTGATGTCCAAAAAAGAAACAGTCAACTCTCTGGTCTTCTTCCATATCTCGGAACACTCCTGTTTTTATATATATATATAAATACATTCTTTTTTTTTGTTTATGTTGGTGTTGTCAGATGAAAATAATCTCTAGCATAGAATAAAGAATTATTTATTTTTTGTGTTAAATTTTAGATTTTTATATTAATTATCAATAGATTAATATTATTAATATGTCGGGTATGTTTTATCATATAATTTCAAAATCTATATTAATTTTATTTTTGTTTTTGTTTTTATAGATAAATTAGCATTTCAATTTAAAATGCAAACAAAAATGCTTGAAAGACAAGCTATTTCACATGATAAACAAGAAAAAATTGAACGTGATAAAGTTAAAAAAGCATTAATGAAAGGAAATATTGAAGCAGCAAAAATTCATGCAGAAAATGCTATACGACATCATAGTGAATCATTAAATTGTAAACGAATGGCAGCTCGTGTTGATGGTGTACAAGCACGTGTAGCTAATTCAGCTGCACAACGACAAGTAAATTTTTGCAATCTAATAGAATACTCTTAAAGTATTAAAAACTGAAATACAGTACAAAAATTTAGCAGGCTTCTTACTTTCGTATTCTCTATGAAGAGCATTAAAAACTGAATAACACTATGTATTTAATTTTGCTTACGATTAGCAACAACCAGCTATATCATATTTCATACTTTAGTCTTAATAGGAATTGTTCTGAGTTGATTTTCTTTTCGATTTCTATAGATGGCAGCAAGTCTTAAACAAACAGTTTCATTAATGTCAAAAGTTACCGCAAATATGCCATTAACTGAAACATCAAAATTAATGGATAGTTTAGAAAGAAATTTTGAAGATCTTGAAGTTAAAACAAAAGTTATGGATGATGCTATGCAAAATGCAACATCAGTACAACAACCAGTTGATCAAGTTGCTAAACTTATGCAAGAAATGGCTGATGAAGCAGGTATTGAAGTTAATATTAATATTCCAAGTGCACCATCAACA
Source organism: Rotaria sp. Silwood1 (assembly GCA_905250075.1). NCBI lineage: Eukaryota > Metazoa > Rotifera > Eurotatoria > Philodinida > Philodinidae > Rotaria > Rotaria sp. Silwood1. Next base: position 83,120 of record CAJNOP010000155.1, on the reverse strand, counting down.
GTTGCAACTGGTGTTAAGACTGAACAAGTAAGATTTTTTTATTGTACAAAATTTATTTATTTTTGTTTTGTTTTTTTTTTAGGACGAACTTACTCAACGATTAGCAAAATTGCGTGAATCATAAATAAAAGAAAAAAAATAATGATATAAAAAAAGAAACACAAGAGTAATTCTCGGTGATCAAATAAGACTATAATCTTTTCTTTTTAAATTTAAACTCTATATATGTATATAGAAATATATATGTGTGTGTGTACGCTTATTTTATTCTTTTTTTTCTGTCATCGAGATCAAATTTTAAGATAAAAAAAAACAATGATTAATTATTCAATATTAAAATTTATACAGTAGAAACTAAGATTTTTGATTAGAAAAGAGTCAGTGGTTTTAACTCTGCTTCTGACACGTATTCATACGAAGATGCTTTTTTTGGTTTTTTTTACACAAAGTGTCTATGATTCAGTATTTTCTATTCCTCCTACCCTAAAATGGAAATCGGAAACCCTGGTTGAAACACTCAAATGTATTCATTAAGCACAACAAATAAAAAGATCCAGCTGTGACACATGATATATATTCTATGATTGGTGATTCGATTTATCCTCGGACTTTAAAGTAACAAGATGCTTACTGTAATGAAAAAAGCAAAAAAAAGAAAAAGATTGGTTTTTCTTTTTCTGTTTTTGATCAAAAATACTTTTTTTTGCATTTAATGCAGCTGTTTCATTTTCACTTGTTATAACTGTGATAAGTAAAAGAAAACTATTTCAGTAAGAATCTATTATAAAAAAAGTATGTGAAGTTTTCACATTATGAATGATATAAGTATGAATAACAATACACAAGAAGAAGATTATATTGATCAATTAAGTTATATTCTTCCATGGCAACGATCATTAACATCACTTGAACGATTTTTAATTGTATTGATTGTTTCGGCATTTGTTTCAGTTGTTGGTTTTATTTTACTTTGTCTTATTTGTTTTCGATCTTCTTTAAAACGAAGATATTATTCAAGAAATAAATTAAGTAAGTATTAATAAAATAAATACAATAGAAAATAGAATTTGAAATAAAATGTTTTTGTATTTCTATTAAGATACAGATCAACATGGTTTGGTAAATACAATATCAAGAAAAAGTTTAGCTACAGTTCCACCACCACCAAGTTATGAATCAATTGTCAAAAATGATGATATTCTAGATTTTAATAAATTATCTAAGAGTCCATATTTATATTTAGCAAGAAAATCTTCAAATGGAACTGTATCAGACACTGATGGTATTCAATCAACTGGTGTATGTATTTTCTTTGTTTATCATTTCTCAAAATTACTTTTTCTTTATTAGAATAATGATTATGTAGCATCATTAAATGGAAAAACTCGTCGTACTCGATCGGCTCGTTCATCATTATCAAATTCTGGTACATATCCAACTATTAGTAATGCATATCCGTCAGGTCCATATGCTCAAATAAATGTTGAAATTGAAATTGATATAATCGAAAATTTACTTAAAATTCATTTAACAAATGGTGAACATTTTTTACCTCATCCTATATTGGATGAACAAACAGAATATTTTATTCGTATACAATTATTAAATAATAATATATTAAAAAAATTTTGTGATGAACGTAAAAAACGTCGATCAAGTTTACCATTAAATATATGGAAAAAACAACCAGAAAAAACAACGAAGTTTGTTATTTTTCTTTGAATAAAATTGATTTGAGTTTTTTTTTTTGATTTTTTAGAAATTTATTACGGACAGCAAGTGATACATTATTATGTGATGAACATCTTCAATTTCAATTCAATAGAAATGATATAACATTAACATCAATTCGATTTTTATTATTTTGTACAGATCGATCTGGTTTTCAAGATTTAATATTTGAAGCATTGATTCGTTTAAATCCATCAATGATACCTAAACATCAAGAAATAATTGAATTTAAAAATCCTCCACAAGTTCGATAGAATATAATTTATTTGATCTTTAAAAGAAAAGAAAAATGAAATTTTTTTTTTCTTTATTATATAGGTTAATTTTGGAGAAATATTTATTGGTATAAGTTATCTTCCAACTTCAGAACGTTTTACAATTAATATTAATAAATTACGTTATTTCTGTAAAATTGAAAAAGAAAAAAATATTGGTATGTAAAGAATATTTTCAAAATCTAAATATTATTCTTTGTAATTTGTTTGACAACTTTATAGTCAATGTTAGCTTGAGCGTTCTATGAAATTCATAAGAAAATATTTCTCATACGAAGTCTGATTTATTGATAAAAATTTCTTTAGATATGTCCGATTGTTTCAAAATACAGTTTCGTAGAATATCATCTATAGCTTGTTAAGATATTGATAGAGATTGTTATTTGATGATGAATGATGTTTACAGAATTATTGATTTCTTATTTGTAAGAATTCTTCTATTATTCTAAGATTGAAGTACAAAAAAAGAGTTCCATAAAATTTTAGAGATTATGTTCAAATTTACATAGAATAAATTATATTCTTTGTTGCCTTTTTTCAATAGATATTCGTCTAGCAATAACATTATTTCATAATGGTCGTCGTTTCTTTCAAAAGAAAATTCCATTGACTCTCAATAGTTCAACATCAATTGATTATGAAATAAAAGATACAATAACAGAAAATATTCCACAAAATGATATACATTCTATATATGTACATGTTGAATTTAATTCAAAAGATAATTCATTCATTTCTTCAAGTTCAATACTTCTTGGTGAACATACACTTTATGAATCTGATTGGCATAAAATGCTTGAATATCCACGACAAATTCATCATAGATGGTATCCATTTCTCGGATAATTGATTTTTTTTCTTCTATGTCCTTGTATTAAAAAAAAATAAAATAAAATTCGCTTGTTTCTTCTCTTTCATACTGAAATATTTCAAGAACATTTATTATATTATGCTAGCTAATAAATGAAAACTTCAAAATTGAAGTTCTTATTAATGAATAATGAAATTTATTTAATAAAATTTATTTTCTAACATATAAAATAAAATAAAAACAATTATGATGATAATTGTACTATTTGAAATAAATCAATAAGTGAATTTGTTGAAGAACTTTGTCGATGTCGTTTTAATGTTGTTATAGGTGGAAGAGATCTTGGTAGAATTTGTTCAATATGAAATGTTTTATCATCTTTTCTACTATCAATATATGTTTCAGGTCTATCACCTTGATGTAATCGATCAATCATTTCATTAATTGATAATGATGATTTTGTATTTGAACATGATCTTGTTGTTATTGTTAAATTTGAATCACGACGTATATTATTATCATTTAATAATAATGAATATGTTGAATAATACATTTTTTTTAATTTATTAACTTTATTTATTTTACCTTTTTTCATAGCATCATTCATTTCTTGTCGAAGTTTTTTACGTAAAATTAAATAATTTTCTTTCATACCAATATTTTCCCATTCACGAGCACTATGATGTGTTTGTAAATCACATTTTAATTGACTTGCATGACCTTTTTTTAAAAGTATTTGTGATATATCATGTAAATGAAGTTTTATAGCAAGTAAATATGGTGTTAAACCATTTTTATCTAATAAATCAACAGATATACTATAACGATTCATTGTTGTTATAAGTGTATCAAGTATTATAATATTATTTAATTCAACTGCTTGATGTAATATTGTACGTCCATGTATATCTAATGAGCGCCAATCAATTTCACTATTTATTTCATTAAAAAGAAGTTCAAATGAATCAAGTTGTTGTCGTGCCATAGCTTCATGTAATACAGTATAACCATTAATATTATCTTTATGTAATGGATTAATTCCATGATCTAAACAAAATCTAAGCATACGACAACGTTTATATGAATTATTTATATCTAATGCATAAAATAAACCATTACGACCATCTTTTGATGTAACATTTAAATTATAATTATGACGAATATATAATAAAAGTCGTTTATATTGAGAATTTTGAATAGCATGAAATATTTCAGATTCTAATATAGATGTTTTATGTTCGTTTTCAGTCATCATTTATTTTTTTTTCTTTATTGTTAAAATTTATGAAACGTTGTTATTCTTATTGTTTAAACAATTGATTGAAGTCACTAATTACATTTACGAAAAACAAATAAAAAATGGTTAGAAACATAAGAAAAGAGAAGAAAATGTTTGAATGGTTGTATTTTTTTTTCTTGAAAAAAAAAAAAAAAAGTAATAGTAGATTGACATTAAAATTAAAGGTACGTAATATATCGTTACAAATGTACTAATCATTGTTACCCATTAAGTTCATACTTAGTTAATCAAGAAAGGTGAAAAGAGGCATGTTTCTTTGAACAAAATACTTTTGAATTCATCGGGCTTTATATATTTGTTTGAAATATTTTTCATTATTATCGATATTTATACAAATAAAAAGTTGTTGAATGATGTCATACAAGACTCATTGTTTTGTATGACAAAAGAACGTTTTTTTTTTTGTGAAAAAAAAACAGAACTAAAATAACATCATTATAAAAAGCTTAAAGTCATTCTTTCTCTATCTCAACTGATGGTAAAAACGATGCTCTATTTTTCTGTACTATTACATAGCAATATCATAATAATAAAAACTTATCTTTGATATGTCCTAAGTATAAGTATATCATAAATTAACAATATTATTTACTCATTTTAGTTTGAATGATTTTCTAAAGAACATAACAAATGAAATTTGAGAACTTTGAATTACATAAAATGTTATTCATGAGTATACCTTCGCTCATTATACAATATCTACTCATCAGACAAAATAATTCAACTTGACGGCAATCATCTGTTCGTTTTTGTCTTGAAGAAATTTGTTTGAAACTGCAATATGATACTTACAATTTCAAACTACAAATGTGTAGTGAAAAATTTCAATCGATAATTTTTTTCTTTTTATCAATGTTTAGGAAGATTGAAAGATGTGAAACGTGATGATTCAAATAAAACTTCATCCCGTCCAACAACTACCGAGTGGTAAATTACAATCTAGGATATATCATCAATGGAAAGACAATATAACATCATGGTTAGAACTAACTATCGAAACTAGAAAATAGTATAATAGATATTACTATTAGCACTCTCATTGAACCTTTCTAAACGAATTTTAGTTAAAGAATCATGCAATAACACGTTAAAATGTTGTACTTATTATTATTAGTTTAACTCAACAGTTGTGTATATTGTTCAGATTCATCGTATAATAACAGATAGGAAGTTATTTTCTTCAAATTAACTTTTGAAGGTTTTTCTTCGACGACAAAAAACCTATATTAAATGTTTCAATTGATGCGCATAAACATTTTGTTTAGACCATGACATGAGCAGTTTTCGATAGGATACTCACAAATAGACCTTGCAAAGTGTACTGCATAGATACACGTGACAGTATTATCTTGTACTACTATACATGTTGTAATATGAAAAAAAGAGATTATTGCGATAAATCTAAGTCGTATCTTTTAAATAAATAAAAGTCATTTTTGAACAAGAAAGATATCAAAAGAATATGGCTAGAAATATTATCAAAAAAACTTTATAAATGTTACAAGACAGATACATTATAAGCTGCCACTTGATGTTGTTAAACATTTAGTGTCACTGTGATATAGATTTCATGGGACAAGCGTCAGTAATATGTTAAAATTAATATAAATATAAATATATATAAAAGTATCAGTTGATGTTAATGTATAGGGTGTGGGTGTTGATGTTTCATCTATATATCAATCCCAAACTCATACCCATACCCACACACCCGCCTACACATTCACTCACGCACCCACATACACACTCACCCACACTAACACCCCTGTCAAGTTTAGTTAAAATTTCATGCGCTTGGGGTGTGCATGTCGGTGTTGTTTTAAACCAGAGGAGCTTTCACACCCACACCCTCATCCACGCATCCACCCATATCCTCACACTGCCACACACCCTCGAAGAAATCTGTTGAGAGCAATCTTCTATGGTCATGGGATGATCTCTGGAATGGGAACGAGCGAGCAATACTTCTAAGACTTACTCAACCGAATTCAAAGTTTTTGTTTTTCTTTCTCATTGAAACGAAATTAAAATAAAGAATAGAAAAATGAATCATATCTGTATTGATAAAGTAGCAACTGAGGTTGCTTCTAACGAAAGGTAGATGTTATCACAGAATGCTATTGGTGATGTGGATCTTTTTTGTTGATGGCTCTCAATTTTCTTTCGAAAATCGATTTTCAACATGCCATAAGTGGCCTGCGAGTTGAACGAAATCGAAATCAATCTGAAACTTCGTTCATGATCGATGTCTAGAAAGAAGCAAATGATTAGTCGAACGTTTTCAAATAAGATGGACTCACGGTAAGTGTATTTCTTCAAAGTTCGATTTAGTTGGTCGAGTTCGAACAAATGAACGTCAATAGTCGTTTGATTTTCGACATAACCACAAAATACCGTCAGAACCCACGATAGGCAACCATTATCACCGTTATTACAACGTCTGTGCACAGTGAAATTCTGCAGCAGCGATATAGGATTTTCAATGTCATCAATGACAAACGAACATTTTCCCGTGTTCCATATTAAGTTTCCGTAAACTGGTAAATCCTCCGGAGGTATTGTGTTTCTTTAAAGAAAAAACTCATTGAGATTATTTGTTTCAATAAGACGAAAAACTCAATCAGTCGACCGGCTCTAGACTCAACCAATGATGAATCGATTTTCATGATGCCGACGCTGTTGTTCGGAATGCTGTGCCAGCCACCAGAGACAGTCGGTTGAATATGATCAGTCGAGCAGTTCATCTCTTGTTCAGCATCGCCGTTATGCGCAAAATTTTTGTTGCGCCCTGAAGTGTTATTCGGTAGTTTGGCGCTGAATATCGAAAATGCTTCGTGTAACTATTTGTCAAGAATATTTGATCCTCTCAAATCACTGAATGAATAGTCGGTATTTGTTACCAGTGTCAACGTGAAGCTTGTATCTCTTAAATCAGCTCCACTTAGCGAAACATCATGCATTTGAGAATAGTAAAAGTTGGCTCCGCGCAAGTTACTCAAAGTGAAGTCTGAACCAGCCAAGTTACGTCCAGCAAATGAGACATTGATCAACGACACGGCAACCAGTGAAATTCCTTTCATATCGATCGCTTGTACGTCGCCAGTTACTGGACCGCTCAGATCGATGTTGTTCATTTCGAGACCTCTCAAATCAATCGGATCTTTATCAACTCTAATCAATTCTAGATCATAGAGAAACTGAATCAAATATTCTTTGCCTTTGCTGTCGAGTTGAGGGTGTGGGTGTGGATCTTCATTTCACTAATACCAGCACGCTATCACACCAACATCCACACCCATACCACCCCACCCACACCCACCCACACCCACACTCACATCCACTCACACCTGCACACCCATACCCACTCACATCGACACATCCACCTACTACCCACACCCATATAGAAACGATAATTTCTTGAACATGATACTAAAAAAGCAACTATTTATGTTTTTTTGTTTTTGTTTTATTCTTATGAATATAATTTATAAATAACATGTATCGTTAGAAAGACTACCTCATAGTGGTGGTGTAACGAAAAGCTATTTATTCATTACTTGATATCAACACTCAGTATGCTCTGCCATGAATTTAAGTAGCCGGTGGAGTGGAAGTTTGTTGAGCCCGTTTTTCTGCTTCCTGTTTAATCATTGCTTGTTGAATACTCACTGGAAATCCTGGATTAATATTTAATGCAAATGGCAATAATGTTTTTGGCGTATCAACAAAATCAACCATAATTTTGATGAACATTGTATCATCTCGAACATAAGTATTTCCTTCTTGTTGAATTGTTGACAAAGAGCAAAACTTTGGAATACCACTTGCAATATTCATTTCAGATCTTGGACGTTGAAAACTATTTGATTTGATGTCCGGTCGAAATGAATCAATAATATGTCGTTGTGCTGTAGTTTGATCGTATAAACAAAATGTTACCTTGTAATTGAAAGGAAATTTAAGAATGGCATCGTATTCACTTCGCATGAGCACAAAAAAGAGTGACATATGCGTACGACGAGCATTGCCATCGCCGTTTAAATATAGGCGGCCTCTCATTTTATACCCAGTAGGTGATGAATAAAATGATGGTGAATAGATCGAGGTTTGTCGCTCGGATTGTGCATCAGCTAGAATATAAACGTATTCATTAAGAGACCATTCATAGAGGACGGCCAGGAGAAAATTGCATCGTTTGACCCTTTCCCTCCTGGTTGTCCAGAATAAAAAAGAATTTTTAACAAGAACCTGCTTGTTCAAATATACTATTTCTTTTTTTATATTAAAACCTCTTTCCCCCGTCCAAAAAATTAATTTTTCTAAAAAAAACACCTTTTGTAATAAACATATAGCCATGACCTCTAAAAAGTCTAGTTTGAAAATTCATAAGAATGACTTCTAATTTCAAAAGATTTCTTTAAAAATCATGATGGATTTCTACAACTCTCCAGCGCAAAGACCAATACCAAATTCTTAGGAAAAGCATATGCGCTATTGTAGTTACAACTCCTGATTGCAGCCTAACGTGTAGCTAGAATGTCATTCGATAAGACTGTAGATGAATTTTTAATTGGTACGTGATATAACCATATTCGATATTCCTGTCAGAAAGTTCTGGTAAATATTAGAAAAAAAAATGTTCGCGTGCTTTTCTTGACATTGATTTTTTCGTAAATTAACGAATTCTGAACATATTTAGTTTCGATAGTGTTCGTTCTAATGAACTGCGGCTTTTTGTATTCGATCTTCAGTATCAAAGTAATAATAGGTTTTCTAGAAAATATTGTCTAAGATTTTGGAATTTCAGAATTTTTAGAGCCCCACAAATGAAAAATACTTCAAGTTAAAAAAAGCCTGTCCCTCATCTGAAGCAATAAGGAGTTCTTTTTGAAACGGGAGAAGCATGAGCGCTATAGCTTAAAATGTATTGAAAAAATATGTGTGCGCGTAAAAGCTCTATTTTGCACTATGCCTTCTGAACGGTAATGTTAGGAGCTGTGAAATTTTTTTAAATAATGCACTTTCATTAGCGAAATTACTTCAGAAACTTTCATAGAGGTATTATGCACTGCTTCGAAAATAGATTTGCGAACGGAATATGGATCATATAAGGAAACTGTTAGCTGTTAATTACCCTTTTCCACATATTTATAGCCTGCGAACGGAATAAAGTTTTCAAAACAAACGGATTTTAGTTTGTGCATTCATCACTTTCTTACGATCTCGGCAAACCTTTTCTCATTTCGAAATAATAGTTAGATATAGAGAACGACTGACTGCTTGAGTCGTGACTAATTCATCGAGAAGAAGAAGAATTTTTCATAGTAACTAAGCGAGTGAACAGTAAAAAGCCTGCTATTGGACTTAGCAGTGTCAGCCTTCTTTCAGTCAAGGAAACTTGAGACACGAAAAAGTTTGTCCGCCAGGATTCTATTCTGGACGTTCAGCAATGTTTGACTCATCTTTCCATCCCTTCGCCTGAATATTCTCTATGGATTATCTTTTATGAGAATAAATCTTGTTAAAAAATTCTCACCCATTCTACTGTTAAAATTTGTTATTTTCCATAATAATGTACCATCATAAGAAACAAATTGTATATCGTCAAGTTTTTGTTTTGATGACGCAACATCTTCATTAAGAATATCCTGATTAGGTTTAAGTCCATCTAAATATGTGCTTTGTTCTTGAATACTTAATTTCAATATCGCAAATTCACGGATCAATGCATCAAAAGCATTATTTATATGAAGTGATTCATGACTCAATCGTTGTGTATCTTCATTCAATGTTGAAACTCCATCAGCGAGAATGTCAACTGTTTGACACACTTCCTGTAATTGCTTATTTACGTTATCGGATGACATCATAGTAGTATGATGAAGTGTATCAGCATCCATTGTCGAGCCTCTGCCATGTTGATCATTTATTGATTTTGATAAAATCTTACGTATAAAAGTGATTATTGAACTCTGATGTCGTTCAGTTTTATAATGGTCGACTATTTCAGCACGAACAACCTAGAAAACAAAATAATAATAAGTAAGAGATGAAAAAAAAATCATTTTCATCAAAACTTATTTTTTATCACTTACAGATGTTGAACATCCATAATCTTTGAGAGCACAAGGTATAGTAATTTTATTACACTCATTTAACTTATGAAAATCAAGATCATTTGTTGAATTACATTTCTTCCCACAATATTCACATGATGGATTCGGATGAGATTGTTGAAGATGATCCTTAGAAAAAAATATATATAATAGTCATAAAATTATTGATAAATAATCAAATCTAAAAGCTATATTTTCCGAAACTATATCAATTGAATTTTTTTTAATGGTATCAATACATTGAAAAGTTACAATACTATTCGTTATTATAAAATGTTCTTGCACTATGAATCTGTCAAAAAACGATGACCTTCTTGTAAATCATCATTCTAATATAATGCTTAAGGTTTTTCGAAGCCAAGAAAATTTATAATTTTCGTATAGATTTTTGAATCTATATAAATGTTTTTGACTTGATTGTATGATAAGTAATCACCTATATGCATGGGAATGAAAGAAGATTTGTAAACTACTAGATGATATTCGAGGTTCACTCAATTACACAATTCGGTGCAGAAACTACGAATGGGTGGGTGTGGGTGTGACTATCAGGATGGGGGAAGAGAATACTCACACCCACACCCAGGTATTATCATCATTTTAATTATCATGAAGCTAGAAAAAAATAGTTCACAAAAATTCAGCTTTGTAAGTGGTTTTCTATAAGAAAATCGAATGTCCTGTTGAAGATTGGAAAAACGAATGGTACAGATTCAATCATAAAATTTTATTCTATAGTTTGAACCAATATTTTCTAACTTTTCGTTTTCGAGATCCTTGCAACCCAAATTGATAGCTTCGAATGCTTATGTCTAGTTGGTAAAAAAACTCGCAAAGGATCACATAAACGCGAAGCAAAGCAACCTCAAATTTCGGCCATAGGGTTTGAATTAACACAATAACGATAAACGATTTCATCTCGAGTCGATCCTTCTCATAGCAGATGGCGGTTTAGTTGGTTGGAGAGCAGTCCGACACTTTTAATTACCTTGAGTCAATGGTGGAGATCTAATCGTCAAAATTGCCGTTTTGTAAAACTTACTGAAGATGAATAAAAACTCATATTGAAGATTTAAAAACGTCGGAATCATCTCAAGACATTGATATGTCCGCAAAGTTCAAACGAGTTTTTAACGACTACTCGTTCTCTAGATTATCGTGATACAAATTAAAATTTTGATTATGGTGAAAAACACGTATAGTATGCAGGCTGAATGCGTAGACGAGCGACCACAGAAATGCTCTGCTTCGCACCACATTAACTATAACAAATTCTGTGTAAAACTCTTTAATACTTGATCATTCTAAGGCAACTTGATCGATTATTTTACATAAATGAAATTTAGTTTAATAAAAAAAACTTTTCTTATTAACTGGTACATCCAGACTTTAGAAAATAGAACTTTTGTTCATCAAGAGCATGAAATTATCAACGAGCTGCCTAATAAATCTAGCTATAATCCGTTGAAATATCATTGTTCAACGAACTTAGTGTAAGCTCTAATCAAATGAAAATTTCTGATCGATTCCTCGATGAAAATTATTAAATCTCTATCGATCGTAAAATGTTTTTATATAAATGCTGATATAAAATTTCGTAATTATTTGAATAATTGCAACACCTTTCTCTGCACTTGAAACATAAACGAAATACATTTTTATTGACTTTTTTAGTTTTAAACTTTAGTTAAGGCACAATCTATTACTCAAACTATTCTAAATATATTCAGTATGCATCTCATAAAAATAGTTTAGCAACGTTCTGTTAATAGTTATCGTATATTCATTTCATTGTAAAAACAGGTATTATATTATGTTTCACAAATATAGATACAAGTCACTTGTTATACCTCATAGATTTTGAATTGACCTTTCCAATCACATAGCGAGCATTCGATAGTCAGTGATTGCATTTCATTCTTAAAACCGCGGTCAAACAGCACCTAAAACATAAAATATATTACCTGAAATAAAATAAACTTCATATTCTAACATCTTTCTTCTGCGTGTCTTCCTGACATTCTGGGCATTTTATTGTTTCCCTTGAAAATACAAAAGACAATTTAAATCATAAACATAACTTAAACTGATATTTTTACTCTTCTTTTGACTCAATACATGATTTACATTGGCGATGACCGCATATAAGTTGAACAGGATCTCGTAACATCAGGCTACATATTCCACAGAAAAACGCTAAGTTGATAAAATCTTTATTTCTTGCATTGTAACCAACCATCGGTTTGCAATACTATAACATAAATCTAGAGAAATTAAAACATAAAAGTCAACAAACTCTTGAACGTGTATTCGAGTCAGGCTTATTTTGATGGAGATTTTGTTCAGTTGAATCTGAAAATATACATACTCATTTAGAAACAGGTTATGAAATTGTTATATCAATTTAAAAAATGACTGAAGCAAAAAATAAAGTTCTTCTGAAATTTCAATTTCTCAATCAGTGTTTCTATAATAAAAATCTTAAACACGATGTACATTTACTCTTTGTTTATATGAGCAAAATGTACAATAAAGAAATGAAAAATAAAATAATTTTCATATCGTTTCAATAAATATAGATATAATTTTTAATATAATAGGTCAAGATCTATCCATAGTTTAAAAATATTTTTCAACATTGGGTGTGGATGTGGGTGTGGGTGTGTGGATGTCGGTGTGGGTGTGGATGTGTGAGTGAGTGTTTATCTTTGCCTAATGGACACTCATATCCACACTCACACCCCACACCCTGTTGTTCTGAATGAAACCTACTACATACTAGGCAAAAATTCATATAATCATGTCTCTAGAATGGTCTCTTTCGGATTTCTTAAAGCGGACAACCTTTTTTCATGAATGTTTCGACACTGTTTTATAGCACTTAAAAAGCGCTATACAACGATATGAAAACTAGCCTGGCGCGTGATAATATTAGGCGACGTTGGCGCACGATTTCAGTGAACAATCTGGACAGCACTCGAAATGAACTTGTATCAGAGCCATGTGCTGCATGTAAGGTCATATCGAACAGTGTTTCTTTCATGATATTTATATATTATTTTGAACCCGTTGAAAAGTGCTATGGATTTATATAAATACTAGTCTCGTCTGTCTTGGAATTGAAAAATAAAAGGAGCTAGTCATCCTTAATAGGAGATATAGTGTACGTACGATAGCCATTGGTTATTTCAATCCACCGAAACAAAGTACAAACCAGTGTTATAGGTCTTATCCTAGCACGGATCTCTTTCGGACACCTTGAGTAACAGCTTGACATAACAGAAATCATATTTCTCTAGAGGTCGTTTTCATCAATTATCGATCCCACTTCTTTTTCCGAACTTCCGTTAGGTATGCAAGTATCCATTGACCAACATTCCTAGTCCTCTTGTTGTTGGATTATTCCAAGCACAACATTCTAGAGCTGTGTTCAATAGAACTTGATTCATTACTAGATTAGAATGAGCAGATCTGTTTCGAGCAATACGAACGTAAGTACAGTTAGTAGTCGATTCGAGTATCTCCAGCGGCGATTCGCCCAGGATGCGTTACAGGTGTTCTCATTCTTATTCCAAGTAGATTTTGACTTGCTCTATCGAACGATGCTATCAGATTCACGATAGCTTGAATCATACTCTCACAATTTGAAAAATACTGCCTTTTCACCCAAGGCCATAGAGAACACGAGGAGTAATTCCAGCAGTGTTTTCCAAATATGCGTTCCAATTGTTCTCATTCGTTTCGTGTAGATTTTGACAAGCACTATCGAATTCCGCAATCCAATTCACGAAAACTTGCAGCATAGTCACACAAAGTAAAAAGAATGATATTTTTTCACCATCGACCATAGAGGACACGAAGGATAATTCCAGAAGAGATTCGCGCAGGATGCGTCCTGTGCGTTCTCATTCTTTGGTACAGTAGAGTTTGGCGTGCTCTATGGACTCTTTGAAACGATGCAAATCAGACTGTGACCCTTCCTCATGTGACTCGCGTTCGTTTTCAAAATATCTGAAGTGAAGAACATTCTTTTGGCATTCAACCCTTCCATTAAAAGAATTGCCATGTTGATTATCAATATAAATGCATGAGCTTGAATAAAATTCCATTTTTCAAATCTGCTCAGCGCTTCTTTTAGATGCCAAATAGATACTTTGATATGACATTTGTGCGTAGGATCTTCATAACACGCTGCGTCACATTAGACAATCCGTAACTTGAAAATTGCTTCATCTTACTATATTTGATGATTCAAGTTTTAACGCACGCTTTACCAATAGAACGCCTCACTGTTTATGCTAATTGGTTGAGAATGTTTCCTCTGTTTGTAAAAAAAAGTACTAACATGGGAATATTCTCAGGTATGTTGGAACGCTTTTTAGTCGGCGTTTCGCGCATCTTGTAGCCCTTAGTGAGCTGTGTCTATGGTAAAAAAGTTCGGGTTTCTAACGTGTTCCTGACGAGATATGGAGTTTTTAGCTGATTTTCTCTACAGCACCCCACTTTTGTAGCGAAGCTATAGTTTTGATTTTTGATTTGAAACTTTGCTCACATAAAGGTCTCAGCTAGACTAGCTTGTATAAAAAATTTCAGAAGTTTTGGACAAAGTCTCTCCGATATATAGAACTATCACAGTACACAGACCCTTTTTCATAGATAGTATATACAGGCTAGTCTAGTTGAGGCCTTTATGTGGACAAAGTTTCAGGTCAAAATTCAAAACTATAGCTTTGCTACAAAATCTGGGGTGCTATAGAGATAATTCATTAAAAAGACTCGATATCTCATCAGGAACACACCAGAAACCCGAAATATTTTCACCATAGACACAGCTCACTAAGGGCTACAAGATGCGCGAAACATCGACTGAAAAACGTTCGAACACCTGGAAATGTTCCTTTGTAAGCTACATCTATCGAAGTTTTACCCATAGTGGGCTAAATTTGAATGTATTGACGTGCTCAGTAAACCTCATATTTCAATTTCTAGTCGTTTGTGTAGCTTCAGTTATATATCAGAAAAAGGAGATCCTTTTTAGTCATAATACATATCTAATACTAACGTTTTGTTAGTATTCAAGTTCTATGTTTTATTAGGAACGAAAATTGTCAAGTATATCATCATAATCACTTTCGTAATCGTACTTCGTATCTATTCTGTTAACATAGATTAATTTTTACTAAGAAACTTTTTGTATAGTACTTCAATTTTCGAAATTATCCAACGTGTATATTTTACGCAAAATTGGTTACAAGACTCATGAAAATTGCGGTTCCACTAGAGTTTATTAACAACACAGATATCGTGGTGGAGATAGGTATTGATCAGCGGGCGCATCCAAAGTTTATCAACAACAATAACTATACAATATGATAAGTTAGCTAATACTTCATGGTGTTTCAATTTTATTACCAAGAATTAGTGCATGGTAACAAATTAGATGTAAAGTACCTTCAACAAAATGATTGTAAGAAAACAATCAACAAATCCCGTTCCTAGTAAAACATAGAGCTCAAAAAATAACAGATCATCAGCATTATAAAGATACAAAGGCTAGCTAAGAACAAATCACATTTTTCTGATATCTGACTGAAGCTACACAAACGAATCAGAATTGGAATATGAGATTGACTGAGTAAGACCATATATGAGACAGTCACTTTTTAGTAAGAAGCCAATTGTGATTACATCGATGGTGAATTCAAAAAAACATAATCTACTAGCCACGAAAAATGAAAGATAGGCGACTACTTGATAATGGCATAATGCAAAGGAATAGTAATAGCACCTACGAAGAAAACAATACGATGGATGCATGAGAAAAAAGAAGTGGGCGTCCTACGGTTTATGTTAAACTTTTATACAGTTCATGAAATATTACCTAAGAGAGTTTCATATGCATTCTAGTGTACAGGTTTGTAAAAATTTTACTCTAACTTCCTCCAATAATCATGAGCCTATCTTGGAACTTGAATCTCTTAGAACTTGTCATGTAAAATCAACGAAGATCGCAATGAAACTTTATCATATATTCAGTACTTATTTCTTTGATAGTTCTCTTTCAGAAAATATCTAGCTTTCGTGTGGTTAATTGAAAAAAAAACACATGCATACTCTTTAACTAGTCGATCGATAAGAATGTCGATCACACATAATGACTTTGAATGCATAGAATCAAAAATTAAGATAGATTAAACGAAAATATTCATTCTCTTAAAACACATTGAATTTAATTTTTTGATATGAAAGATTTATCAACTTCACTTTTGATGTTAGCAATCGGCAACAAAATGAATAGTAATAAAACTCTCACTTTTTTCTATATGATGCCGAAACTTTTCTTGATAAAATTGAACAATTTCACATAAATGTGAAACCTAGTAGAGTGGTAAACGAACATACTTCAAGAAATTTTTATCATTATGACACTTTACTGTTAGAAAAACACTTTAGTTTATTATCAACATTATTTGTACTATTGCTGTTATTCATTCAAGATAACTTCATTCTCATTGATAGCATAAGATGTAAAACGAAGTATTTATTTCTCACAGAGTGAATTGTGTTCGTAAATGGATGTTCGACAAAATCACCATTTCGGTGTCAGATTTTATAGTCTTCACTCTAAACATATTAATAAAATAGTTTTCTTTCCCTTGAAAACCTAAATGTATCATTTCCAGTTTGATTTATATCGTTTTACGAAATTCACACATAGCTTCAATTAGAATGTACTAAGGGTCGTTTGTTAAAAGAAAGGCAATTTCGTAAATAATTCTATTAATATATCACTCTTATTGTGACAAATAATGAAAACTGCTACTTATGAAGAATAAGAATCAATTATTATATATTCACCATTGTGCTGTGTATCATTGCTAGATTTGTCTGTTTGATCAGGTCGATCCATAGCAATGGTATTCTTCGATCGATCTGTTTCGAATAGCCTAAAATGCAACATGTTTCTCTTAAAAGAAAGCCGCAATAAAACATGAAAGCGTTCAGGGTGTGGGTGTGGGTCAATAGAAGATTGATGCCCCACCTTACACCCACACCCATATCCATACCCACACTCACATCTAAGTTACAACCACACCCATACACACTCGTCAAGAACTATGTCCGCTAACTTTTCATTTGCAGAAATAAAATCGAATAAACAACATATATCGCATCCAAAGATATACCTAAATGAAAACTAAAAAATTGATGCCTGATTCTTGGCGTTGTAGCATCAGCATCGTAGGTCTAAACGGGAAGACGTTTTCGTTTATCGTCGACATGCTTTTCTTACTGAATCCTAATAAGATGCTTGTATTTATGGTCATGCCATCTATTTGACTACGCATTGAAACAAAATAGACACAAGAGCACAATAACAAAAACTCGAAGTAATGAATCAATTTTGCATTTCGTTATTCTCCATTGGACAGAGAAATAAGTGTCTTTTTTCAGCATCTTAGCACATATACTAAACGATTACTGGTTAACCTCAAACAAAAGATGCTTCGAGAAATGCAAAATCGAAAATTGGTCGAAGAAGAAACGGTTAAACGGGTGTGGGTGGGTGTGGGTAGTGATATGTGGGTGGTGGTGTGTGTGGGTAGTGATATGTGGGTGGTGGTGTGTGTGGGTGTGGGTGTGGGTGTGGGTGTGGGTGTGGGTGTGGGTGTGAGTGTGGGTGGGTGTGGGTGTGGAGTGTGAATGTGGGTGTGGGTGTGTCGGTACGGATGTGAGTGAAGAAAATAGATGCACATCCACAATCATATCCACACCCACACCCACCCTCCCCCCCCCCCCACAGCTACACCCACATCCACATCCACATCCACACCCCATCCTATATCGCAAGGTAGCAGAAAGGTGGGGTATTCTTCTAGATTTTCATAAAATCGGATGAATGTCTAGAAATCAAATGGCTTTATAGGAAAGAATGTATAGAGAAGACCGAAGAAACAAATGTCGAAATAGCAAAAGTTCAAAAAAAAATATCGAATGATACTTGAGGGTATGTATGTGAGAGTAGGGTATGAGTGAAAGTGTGGGTGTGTGTTTAGTTTTCGGCGCTGTTGTCATTGAGATCCTCACCCACCCACACACCTTTCTACATCTTTTTTTCGATCTTCTTTGTTTCGGTATTTTTTTCGCAATTTTTATATGATCGCCTTGTTTTTTCTTTCACCATTTTTCTGAATTTTTTTATATCATTCGAAAAAAAAAGAATCACCTTCCAAAAACACGCTCAATTTACTAGAAATTAGGTACGTTTTCGCTGAAAGCTGCTCGATTATAACATAATTCGCACAGCTGAGAGTGAAGCTAGAAAACAAAATACAAAGTGGGTCGACTGATAGCTCGAGCTACAGAAAGTTACTTATATTTTTCTATTATTCTGATGATGTCCATTATGGTCATTGGGTTCGTTATGCCTATCATCTGATGCCTGAATGAATACTTTGTGCATAAAGTGGAAACTACATGATTTTGGTAAAAAAAAACAATAGAAAGCATTGAATCTGTTCAAGATGCACAAAAGTTTTAAAAAAGAATGAATACACTAAAGTCTTTTTACTCAGAAAAACGAGTTCAATACGAAGAAAATTTTTCGAAAAGCATTCATTTACTTGGTATGGTTTGAAAAAACCCACTCACTTGGCAGCACAAAGCTATCGAGCAGACGAAGAACGAAGGAGCAACCACCAAATGCTTGGAAATTTCCAACTGCATGTTTATGAAGGGAGAAGAGAGAAACAGAAGAGAAGCAGAAAAAATTCAAAGTACCTGTTGACATTGGTTGGAAAAAACCATCAAGATATCAAGTACTCAATATTTCCAACTTCATATTAAAAATGTAAAAAAATAAGAAAAAAAACGGGCAGGTTTTTTCTGAGACATCAATACTAAGTGTTTTGACTATGCAAATATAACAACGAGAAAAGAAAAGAAAATAGCCACCTTATGGCTATTATTATTATTGATAATGTTGTCCGTAATGTGTGTCAAGGAAATCTGAGAGTAAATAGGAAAAAAAACGCAAACATTTTTCATACTTTCTCATGGGATAAAAATGACACCTGGTGAAAAAATATTATTAAGATTTCAATCCTGGATTTGATAAAAATCTCTAATGAGGATAGAGTTTCGCTGTAGGTAATGTGAAACATGTGTTTTTTTATGCGTCGTCAAGCTATTTTTATCGATAGTATTTCATAATTATAAAAAGAAAACATGATACGAAATTGTTTTTTAATTAAAATTCATTCTTTGGTAACGATTTGCTTTTTTTATTTGAGCATTTACATAATTGAAGGTGATTAAAAGATACAATTATTAATTTTAGATTCGTTTTAGTCCTAGAATTTGAAGTAGGCAGATCAACTGCAGAAATTTACGAATAAACAAATCTATGTGCCTTTCTAAATATTTTACACGATCAATATTGATAAAATATATCCTCACATTTCTTTCTAGTACGACCAGTTTATTGCTAATTGATGTATATCTCTTTGATACGGTAATATATTTTTCTGAATCTTGGTGATCTTTCCTTATTCTATTGAAGTGTTATTATTGTGTAAGAGTTATCTTTCGCTTAAAATTACTTTTAAATAAATGTGGCAACCTCGGATTTAAATCCGAGTGTGGGTGTGGGTGTGGATATCAGTGTGGGTGTTAGTGTGGGTGGGTGTGGGTGTGGGTGTCAGTGTGTGTGTGAGTGGGGATGGGTGTGAGTGGGAATGGGTGTGAGTGGGAATGGGTGTGAGTGGGGATGGGTGTGAGTAGGGATGGGTGTGAGTGGGGATGGGTGTGTATTCCTTTGTTCATCTTCACACTCACATCCATATCCACCCACACCCCGCACATCCATATCCACCCACACCCCGCACACCCATACCCACCCACACCCACACCCCAAAAAAAGCAGATTTAGAAAGTTGTGTGGGATTTTATTACTTAAAACGGTAGTCTTCTAGAGTGCCTCTAATATTAAAGTCTAGCAAAAATAAAATTTCGTTGAAAAACATATGATTTAGATAGAGTTCATGCCGCTAATTACGAATATAAAGCTTTTGCTTTTCTAGACCGTGTTCTAGGCAAGAAATTTTAAAAGAAACATAGGATCTCATCGACTCTAAAAATTACTCTTTTCACTTGAAAATGAAAGATTTCTGTAACCTAAGCTAAGCACTCTTCACTGAAATCATTTCGCTCAAACTCATCATAAAATTGCATGATCCACATTGATTAGTTTCATAAGATTCATTTTTGAGGGTGTCAGTGTTTTTCTACATTTCATACTATCTCTCGCGGAATTTTTTCGAACACATGCTCTTACATCCCTCAATCTTCGATCGAACTTTGCCCACATCCACATCAATTCGATACAAATGTTATGAGACAGTTGCCCTTTTAGAATCATTATGGTCAGAGTATTAATATAGTAAATAAGTAATACAACATTTAAGAAAAATTTATCCCATCTTTGACTAAAATACTCTGTCCGGTGATATAGTCAGAGTCTTTGCTTGCAAGAAATAAAATCAAGTTTGCGACGTCCTCTGGATACCCTATACGACCAAGTGGAATAATTTTTAGAAAATCTTCCATCACTTGTTCCTTTGACTTTCTTTGAAATTCTGCCAATTCTTCATTAAACCTTTCCAACAACGGTGTCTTGGTGACTCCTGTTAAAATTTTTTAAATTTCATATTTAAAAAACACTAAAACATACCTGGGCAATAAGCGTTGACAGTAATATTATATGGTGCCCATTCCATAGCAGCAGCTTGTGTTAAACCTCGTACACCCCATTTTGTAGCAGAATAAGGACTGATCATTGGATGTGGTTTATATGCAGCATTACTACAAGCACCAATGATTTTTCCTCCTCTACCTTGTTTAATCATGATTTTAGCTGCCTGTTTATAACAAAGAAATACACCACGCATATTTATTCCAAAAAACTTTCTCCCAATCTTCTACAGTCGTATCTAACAGTAATTTCATAAAAATAAAATTCCTGCATTTGCCACTACTACCTGTAGAATCAATTGCAGAAAAAAAAAATTTCAAAAAATCGAGAAGATTTAAAAATACATACGTCTAGAGTTTCTAGTTTTTGTACAGTCTCATGCATCATTTTTTCGACTGATTCATTCTGAGAAACATCAGCAGTTATAGCAATCGATTTTCGACCAATTTGTTCGATTTCTTGTTGAACTTTCTCAAGATCAGAAGAACTAGTTTGTACATCATTAACAGCGACATTAAGACCATCTCTAGCAAGACGAAGTGCAATCACACGTCCCATTCCTCGAGCAGCACCAGTTACTAAACCAGTATGAATCATTTTTAATAATAAATAATCAAAATGAAAACAATAGTTATTTGAATTAGTCTAATCTTGGTCCTTGTAGCATTTTTTTTCTTATTTGTAGTTATTAAAATATGATAGTGAATTGACAAGATGATGATAGCTGATAGGAGTCACCTTTTCTTCTTATTTTATTTCGACGCACTTTCAAATTGTAATAACAACAGAAAAGAAAAAGAAAAAAAAAGAAATCAAGGTTTATATGTAGTTTAATGCATTTTATTTTCCATCAATAAAGTATGAAGGACAAAGCATCTGTCAGAATAGGGTGTGGGTGTGAACTACATCGGAGATCTAGATCAACGTTCACACTAATCCACACCCACCCTCACTGTTGTTGATTGTGAATTCCATCATTGATATTACTTATCGTTTTACGATCCTCTCAAACGGTTTAATTTGTCAAAAGACTACACGAACTTGGGTTTTTATTATGGGAAAATGCGGCGAAATTTTCTGTTCCTGAGTATAGATGGCCTTTCGCATAGCATTCAAATTTGAACAGACGTTCTCATCAAAGCTTGATCAAATCTCAGCGGTTTCATTAGATTTCTTTGAGTATAGAGAATGCTTCCCCTTAATCTGCATGAACATTGAATAAATCATTATATTTATTTGAATATGATCGGTTGTAGTAATTAAAATTATTTGTTATATGCTTCAAAAAATTTTATTTTTTTAAATAGTGACCCATAATTACTCAAGATAAATGGCTAATGATATGTCTCATTGTTGTTTAATATAGGAGGCACATAGTTTCATCATTTGTATGTTTAATAATGATATTTAGTATCTCTAAGTTTTAATTGTTCGGCTAAAACTAGAGCTAAAAAAATGTTGGAGTCATGCTGGAATGCACAATTTTTGCTTATTATATTTTGTGCTATCCTTTATTCTTGCCTAACGATATTCATAAACACTTGATGAGAAAAACTTCAAAACAAACTTTGTCTCAAGACCATAGACTATAACAAAACTCAGTGGATATGAACATGCTTTCCCGTTGTTTTTTATGAACAATTGCAATTGGTAAAGGATTCCACGTATAAAATTCGAGAAAGGCTGTGAATGTAGGTGTTCCAGCTTCATCCATATCCACACCCTTAAGCATTCGAACTCTTCTGTAGACATGAAACAGCATGAAAATTTCAGTAAAAGCTAAACACGCTGAATATTACATGATTTGTGAAACGTTTCTTGCAGAAAATCACAAAATTTAATTTGTCGATTAAATATTATTGTTGAAATTCAATGTTTGTTCTTCTTCAATAATTATCGACAGAAAAAAAAATGATATATTTATTTTAATTAAAAAACAATAAAAATGATACAATGTGGAATTCAAATAGTTTTTTGTTCAAAGATCAATTGATTCAAATGTTTTATTATTATATTAATTTGTTGATTGTAGAAAACATATAATTTATTTATTTGAAATAATATTTTTAAATTGACACATAATTGTTGATGAATTCGCTTTAACTGGTAATTCAACAAAAAATTCTCGTTTCGATGAAATATTATTTTGACTTATTTTTAAACCATCAACTTGTTCACGAATTTTTTTTCCATTTATTGGTAATCGATAAAGAGTTCCAACCAAAGGAAATATATCATCAGATTTAAGTACATCTTTTGCATTTGAACGATCTTTTTCATTTTCAATTGTTTTTTTAAATAAATTTATTTCTTCTTCATAATCTTTCATCATTTGTTCAAGACCTTGAATAACATCATTATTTTGATTACCAGCATTTTTTTTCATTTGTTCTTCTTTTATAAAAAGTTTAAGATATTCTAATATATCATCATTTAATGGAAGAATTGCATTTGCATGAAGAAATTTTGAAAGTTTTTTATAAACATCTTCTATTTTCGATTTTTCATCTCGTAAATCACTTATTCGTTTATCAATATCACTTAATGAAGATGCCTCAGTAAGACGACGAATATTTGTTTCATATTCATATGTTATATGTTGATGTTTTTCCCATGAACATTTACATTTTGTACATATACCTAGATAATAATATAGATTTTAAAGTAAGAATTAAAATAGATTCAAATCAATTAAATTAATTCAACAAAAACGAAAAATTTTTTATTTATATTTAATAAATAAATTGAACTGTTAAATAGATTTTCTTTAATTAATATTCTCATTTACATATATATATATATATATTGAACTTGTCAAATCTAACATTTAACATTCCATGTCGTATATTTATTTTCAATACTGTTGGTATATTGCGGTACTTACAAGAACAAACAGTAGCCCTTACAACAAATTCTAGTTTATCGAAAGAGAAAAAGTTCCATAATATATTTTAACATATGATGATGTAAATATTGTTTTCTCATAATTCATGAAAGGTACTATTTCTTCACTCACGGTAGTTGTAATACTTCAATCAATGTTTCTCTGATGAATATAAGCTATGAACATTCTTTTATCAGTAGTAAAAGAATTCATCTATTTTGGTTCAAATATGGCAGAGATATTTAATTTTTTTTTCTGTAGTAAAGAAACTTTTGGGTCGCCCTATACTGTGGTCCACTGGTGGATCTCATCGTCTTGAACGTATGTATAATAAAAATTGTTGATTTACCATCTAAAATAAAAAAAATTGTCTAAGAATTGGGTTCCATTTGGACCCTGTCGCTACTATAGGCGGTTCAAACACATCACAACATCATTGAAATCTATCTAATTCAGTTAGGATTTAAAAAGAGATTTAACCGTGTTGATACGCGACAGTACGATACAGTACTTTTCAATGAAAAAAATGGCGATAAACCGCCGGTACAATACAATATTATAGCGATCGATCAATCAGTGGTTTTTCTTCGATTAAAATCACATGAGATCGAATCAGTAGTACGATAGACAATTATATATTTCTATGAAATATTCCTGAGTCGAGGTTCGTTGAAAAAAATAAAAGTTTTTTAGTGTATTTCCTTTCGAGTTCCTATCTAGAACTCACGCAAAATTCTCAAGTCTCATTAAAATAATAGAAAATACACTGAATGAAAAATATTTCTTAGACTACAGTCATTTGACAAGGAAATCGTTCGTTGCAGTAAGCATCTATCTTATTTATTGCACATTTTCGAACAAATGTTTTAACTCTTCCAGAAGAGAGAGTTTTTTTTATTATACTTCTAAAATAATATAGTTGTCTTGTTTAATCTTAGTTATGTTTAGAATTCTAATTAAAATGTATAAAATATAATCTTTGAAATTCTATAAACAATTGAAAACTATAAAATGAATCATTTAACTAATTAAAATATTAAAAAATTTCGTTGTATATATTTGATAAGTAAATTAATTCTAAAAAAATAGTGAAAAAAAAATCTAACCTGTTTCATAATTGATAACTTCACAATCTAACATTCTTGGATCATTAATAGTTTCTTGTACAACACCTTTTAAATAACATATATTATGACATTTTGATTTATATTCAATTTTAGTTTCATTATTAACCATAATAGTTTGACAACATTTATCATTCGTACATACTGTTCTTGGATTATCTAAATGTCGAATTTGAACATCATGTTGTGGTAAACCTTGAGAAGCTATTTTAGGATTTTTTAAAACATTTTCTTTATGTTGTTTAGCAAGTTGAATATTTTCTTGAATAAGTTTAGCTGTTTCAGCAATAGGACGTGTAAGCTTTCGAATTAATTGTTCAGCTTCATTAAGTGATAATGTATTACTAACAGCATGAAGTGGACGTGTTACGATATGACGCATTAAATTTGAATATTCTTTAATAGTATGTTCCCAACTCTTTTGATAACTTAATATTTGATCGTTATTTAATCGAATACCATTTTTACGTAATGCTAAATATCTGAATGGTTCATTATCTAATAAAAAAGTATTATCTCTTGTAAATGGTACTTCAATATTTTTTTTTTGTTTATGTTCATCTAAAAGTGCTCGAAGAATTTTTGATGTTGCACCAGGTTTAAAAAAAGTTGAACGAGCATTTGTAAAAACAAATATTATATTTTCTTTTGCACTTTCATGTAAATGTCTAAGTAGTTCATTAATGCAAAATCTAAAAAGTATAGTTAAACGTTCTTCATTTGGTTTAAGTAAAATACAAATTCCATTTAAATGTTCATATTGTGAAATAAATGTTAAAATTTCATTAAAATTTTTATTATCTTGATCAAGACCTCGAGTATCGCCAATACCAGGTGCATCTATTATTCGTAAAGTTTTTTCACCAACTGGAAAAACAAAACTTCGACATTGTTGTGTACATGACTGACCATTTTCATTATAGTTTTCATGTTCATCATTTTCTCCAATTTTAATCATTCTTTCTTCAAATGTTTCATCATGAGTAAAAGAAAATGCAGATGGGATAACAGCTTGCATTTGATCATTAGCAGCTTCTTCTAATGTATCATTACAAAGATAATTAGCTAAACCATTTATAAATGTTGATTTTCCAACACCTGTTTGTCCTAATAATAATACATTTATATCATCTGATGGATCATTATTTCTCTTTGCTTTTATCATTGATGGATGATTTCTTAAAGCCATATTATTTCCTTTTTAGTTTATATAAAAAAAATATTAAATATTCTTTTTTATAATCGTAAAACAATTCTTTTGATTCTTTAGAAAGATTTATTTAGTATTTATAATTCTGATAAACGTTTACAGAAAAATAAATGGTTTTCTACAAATTTATACTAAAAAAAAGAAAATTCTATTGAAAAATTATTCGACTAAAATGAGATTCTTGTTCAAATAAATAGAAATTCAAATTCATCAACAAGATTTTTCTTCAGTTCCCATAATGAAAGAGCTCATAATCCGAAATTTAATGTTAGTGTTTCACTCTTGTTCAAGAACAATTTCACCTAAAATCGAAAAGATTTTTCATTCAGAGAAGTAAAAGAAAATTTTAAAGTTACATATGTAAGATATATTCAAATATGAACATGAACTCGTTTATTATGATAGAACATAAAAAAAAACAACAAGCAAAAGCCTTTCTCTGACTATTAAGATGCTACAAATGTAAAATTTAAATAAAAAAAATTTCGCTTTTTTTTCACGTCGAAAACACATACTTTTCAAAATGTGGAAAATTTTCTGCTTCATCGTTTTTTAGATTTTGCATCAAAAACTGAATTCAAATAAGTTGTTAAATCGATTCTAACTTCTACAATCTTTTGATGGTGACGCTTCACATCGTACCAAGTGCAATACGTATAGATCGATTTTTATAGAACTCTCCAGTTTTTGTGTATAAGCGATGGAGTAAAATACTTTATCTGATCTTGCTCATCATACCACCAGTCACAAAAGTAGGTATCACATTTTTCTTCTTTTTCTTTAATTTGTTGAGCAAATCCAATTTTTTCTGAATTTTGAATCAAATAGATAACATGTGGCCCGTTTTTCTCTATTTTCTTCATAAAAACTAAGCCTTCGTACAATAAACTTCTGATATTAAGAATTAGCACAAAAAAAAATCTGAATTAATCGATCCACGTTTTTTTGAAATTTCTGTTACCTTTTACTTTTTGTGAAAGTTGCTATCAAGTTCTCATCTGAAAATCCGAAAAGAACTAAAATCATGGAAACATATGAAACTATATATCAAATGTTTCAGTTTCTTGCACTGATTCTCAATATCCCAATATTATGGCACAAAATCTTACTTTATGTGAAGAAAATAGAGAAAAACGGGTCACATGTTATCTATTTAGTCCAAAATTCAGAAAAACTGAGTTGTCTCAACAAATTAAAGAAAAACAAGAAAAATGCGATGCCTCCCTTTGTGACCGGTGGTATGATGAGAAAGATCAGATAAAGTATTTTACTCCATCGCTTATACATAAAAACTGGAGAGTTGTACAAAATCGATCTTTACGTATTGCACTTGCGATGCTTAATCTAAAACACAAAACTATTTCAAAAAAGATGTGTTTTCGACGTGAAACAAAACATTTGTTGACGCAAAAAAGCATGTGTTCGTAATCAACAACTCAAACTCTTTCAAACCATGTGCGAAAAGCGAAAAAAACTTTTCTTTACTTGCATTTTGTGTTGCCGTTTTTTTTTCTTAGAATGTAAAATAGTCGAAATATTATAAAAAAATAATATTCAACCGAGAAATAAAACGAACTATTGTTTTTTTTCTTGGTTATATTTTTTGAAAGCTTAATATCGTTGTCTTTTTTTCAACTGGGTATTCTTATGTGAGAAGAATATGAAAAGAAAAATCGGTGCGTATTTGTGTTTCGCCTGCGAAAAAAAACCGAAGCTAAAAGTCTGAATGATGAAAGTCAACACATAAAAAGTGAGTTGCGACATTTCTTTTTGTCAACAATAATCATCATAAGAAAAAGGAAGAAAAAAAATCATGGACTTTTCCAAGTAGGGTGTGAATGTGGTGTAAGTGGTATGGGTGGGGGTGGGGGTGAGTGAATAATCAGATTTAACTCATACTCACACCCACACCAACACCCAGATTTCTACGAGTATGATGAAAACAATGTCGTTTGTCGAAACGCCACAAATTTAAAATCAATTTAGAGCTTTATAATTTATTCTTATTTGATTTAAATAAAATATAATTCCTTTAATTATCTTAATTATTAATTGTAAACTTGAATTTAAAAAAAATATAATATAAATAAGGAAGAGAAAATTCAGTAAATCAAATTAATTATGGGCTTCCTAATAATTCGTAGTGAAGGACATTTTAACTTAGGATACTTTTATGAAAGACATTCGTTCTTAAGGATAATCATGCGAGAACAATTATTTATGATGAAAGGCAAGTCGATCACATTTTTGAACAAATATTTTTTAAAGGATCGTTAAGACCTAATTCTTCCGATTAATTCAATTAAAAATATTATATTTTTAGAGCATAAGAGCATGTGATAGGGGGAAAAGCTGAAATTGTGAAGAAAATTTAGTAAATTGAAAGAAAAACAGAAACCGCTGTATGCCTTCGCATAACAATATTTGATGCAATACAAGCATGCTGTTTTTATCGATAGATGCTTCGTCTTTGTAGTGCACATTGTGTCTTTTTTTTGGTTACAATTGTAAATGGTTCGATAATGAGGTGATTGATTATTCTAGCTGTCAAGAAAAATGCGAGTTGTATCAATCGAAAACACAATAGTAATACCTTGTGAGATAAGAATTGAGAAAAAAAATAATGTGATGATGCAGAAGATTTTTTTTTTCATGCGCATGATGTATTGATGATATCAAATGACAAAAGGATATTGAGCGATTTTTTTATTTTAGTTTATAACTGGGAAGTTCGAACTTCTATGGCATAGTTTCTATCTGAATATTAATTAACTCAGATAACCCGCCATTTGAGCAACTCAATCTGTAACTTGGTGGCTATAGGTGGCTCACATTTATGAAGAGATTTTCTGTTTACTAATTATCTGAACATAGTGGTAAAAAATATTACACTAAGACTACATGTGCGTCAATCTATTAATAGTACCTGTTTGAGCAATTGTTGAAAAGATCATGGCGTCATCTCAAAACAAAAGCGTCAATTGTTTTTGAATTTGTGTGAGCAACATTAAAAACAGTCAATGACATCGAATTCGCTCAGTAACGCGTTATTCTCAAGTGCGTATCCCGAGAAGTCCTTCAAAGCCATCAATTCATAATATTTGATGAAGAAAAAAATACATAAGATAATAGTAACACACACTAATATGAAGAGATGTTACTCTATGATGCTCACTGTTTTACTTTCGTTGTTATGGATTTGTCCTATCCTCGTTGATCTCTTCTCGCTGTTGTTGTTTTTGTTCTTATTATTATTGACTTTTTTTCTTTTGGACTATTTCTTATCTTTTATCATTATATAAATATTTTTGATTATGAACTAAGAGTTTTTTACTCTCTTTCAAGGTAAAATATCGCAATGATTAAATTAGTAAAATATATTTCAGCGTTAAGAAGATTACTTAAAATTAGTGGCGTAACCAGACAGGGGCTAGAGGGGACTCAGCCCCCTCTACGAAGGCTTGAGTCCCCTCTAGAAAGGTTTCTGGTCTCTCCGGCTGAAGAAAATTACCTATGACTCGTTTATTAATAGCAGTATACATATAGTTTATTCACAATAACAAGCATTTATAACAGAAGTTCAGATTTTCATGAAATATTTCTTAAAAAATAGTGTAGTATACAGTTTCCATGCATTTTAAAAAAATTTCGTTTCGCAAATTAGGTTGTTTCTGTAACATTTCGATTTTCTGACTTCTTCTCTTCATTTCAGTTTTGAATATGAAATAGGATTTCATTAATTATGGAGTGGCTTCGACAATCAAAGATAATAAATAACATAATTTTTGTGCCTATTACTCCAAAATCATGAGTTCCTATTTGAATCAATTGCACAGTTTCGAGCCAATCATTTTTTTTCTGTTTCGAGAAGCTATCGTCTTCAATGTTATGTTCTTTTGCAACAAACAATGAATGTTTATTTCTTCTACAATTATTCCAATGTTAAAAAATGTAAATTTTACTAAGACAAAACAGGTTTTTGCTGCGCGATGTTTCTGTAAAAAAAATGATAGTAAAGAAAAGCGGCGAAAAATAACTTTACAATAGTGCTGCAAATTTTTTTACTGCCTTTTGTGTCTAGAACTTCAGTACGTCCGTGGGGGCTGAACCGCCTCTAGCTTTATTTTCTGGCTACGCCACTACTTACAATAGGTCGTCTTTTACATGAACTCTCGTTTTTGGCAGCAGACAACGCTCCTTAAATTTATATAATTTAGCCTTAGTGATGTACATCGATAGAAAATTTTCATATTCTTTGCCAACAACGAAAGGCTCACATTGACATTCAAAATGCTGCAGGAATATTACAACTGTCGTATGCGATAAAATAGTTTGTCTTAATTTTTAATCATCAAACTACATCGAAAACTATTCAACATTTATTATGACCATAGTATACATTTAGTAGGAAAACAAGCAAAAACAGTGATAAAATTAAAAGTGAATGTTTAATGAAAGCATTGGAATTGTTAAGCAATAAAGGAATCGATCACGATAGTGAGTTATCGGAAAATTATTATTTTGTCATAATCAATCATTTCATTTTCTTACTATTTGTAGAGTGAGAATAGACTATTTGTTAGATTGTTCCTAAACAGAAGAGTATGATTGTGTTTATAGATGTACAACTTATAACCGCAGTTATGGGTGAAAATGTTGGTTCACTTTGATGCTTGACCTAGATTATGTTTTTGAGCGAGAAACCGCGGTCAGTACAAACTGAATATTTTGTCGATTCTGTGCGATGAATGTAAAAAATTAGTAGGTGATCACATGATACAGTGCACATTTTGGTGAGATTTCAACTGACTTTTCATCGCCGTCGATTAATCTATGTAAACAATAGAAGACAGAATAAGCAAAACAACGATAACATTCGTATGAAACAAAGACTGTATATGATCAATATTGTATGCTTATTTATCCACATGTAGGCATTCATGCGCAAAAGTTAAACTTGTTTCACAACGTGTATATAGACCATAGTATCGTACACTTATAAAACAACGTCGATAGATAAAAGTGTTACTTTGCTGGTAGTCACACAAGAGTTTACTTGCACTCAACGAGTAAGTGTATACTATGTAGAAGAATTATTCAAACACTCTAAAGTAGTTTTTGGGTGAAGCGAATTCCACAAAGAAGAAAAATATTTTCTTGACTTTGATTAGACCATTCGATAAATTAGAGGCTCTACTTTATAATAAAACGATTTCATTCAAAAAGGTTTTCATAAAGTTTTGAAAGGTTTTCTATAAACTGCTTGATTTCCTATACAAAAAATTAGTTGAACATTTGTTATTGTTTTTCGATGAAGCTTTTATTCTGCATCAAAACATTTTGAGTTATATATATGGATGAATTGCGGATTTATTGTACCGTTCGGAGTTCCATCAGTAAAATGTGAATAACTTCAGTTCCTCTTGACCAATCTTTATGAAAATTTCTGGGTATACTTCCCTAGTTGATGCCCACTACCACACAAAAAATCACGAATTTATCATTAGCCTACCCTGAGATACTGTGTACACTAGGGTGAAATTGCTGGTTTCTGCTGCCACCTATGGACAGAAAACAACCCATCGTTAATTGGTTTCCTATCATTTGAATTTTGACAATTGTTGATGTTTAGAGTGGACAGTGTACGCGTTACGAATATAAGACTTGTTGGTTCTTTCATCAAAGTTTACATCGTATTTTTCTCCGAATATCATGTGCACTGTCAATAGTCAATATAGTGTCACACGAGATTTAAAAACGCGTTTTCTACCTAACAAAGCATTTAAAATTGATCGAATTGGTTTTGAATGAAAGCTTATCCGTGGGGAATATTACTACCAAAGAAGATAAGAAAGTTTCATTTTCTCTCGTTAAGAAAGGGATATCAAATCAAATTTCAAAATATAGTTGTCACACTAAATGTCACACGAGATTTGATACTTTGTGTACTATATTAACTCTTGTAAACCAAGCCAAATTTAGCTGATTTTTTTATCATTTTATCAGCCATTTGTGGTCTAATATTGCTGAAAATATCAAGGTTGGAAAATGTTCCTTTCGTATAATAGAGGTAAAAATGCTGTGAAAATGTCACACGAGATTTCTATCTGCCTGTCACACGAGATTTTTTAAAAAAACAGCCATATTAGATTTTTATACAGATAACTATCGCATAACTACGAATAATGCAAATAAAGCTTATATTTCCGGTTTTTATGTTTAAATGGCTATTACGACCATGCGAACTAACTAATTTGTTTCTCACAGATTATTGAATTTTGGTATAAGAGCCTAGTCTGTACATTGCTACTGCTTTGAAAATTTGATAGTATGAATTTCAAACAAAATGCAACTTGGAATAAACTATCCTATCTCAGCTTCTATTTCCAGATAAACAATGTCTTCTCATGTCAAGAAAAAGCGTGAAGATTATGATCGAAAATACTATCAAAAATCACAATACAAACGTTTTAAATCGGAATTATTTAATTCAGAATATATTCGAAAACAGAATGCTAGGCAACAAAAATGTAGACGATTAAAGGCGGAAGCACAACAAACATCAATAAATACAACTGAATCGACAACAGCTACTGCTGAAGTACCATCAGATGCAGCTAAATCAATAACAGCTACTGCTCAATCACCATCAACGGTCAGAACAAATTTAAGAAGGACTGAAGGTATTCGTCGTCGTCGAGCTTATACAAGAAAAATGAAAAATGAAAATGAAAAATTATCTAATGAAATCAACGTATTACGTAAACAAAATTTGAAGTTGAAGAAAGCTTTGTCTCAACAACATTCAGAAGATATTGAAAAAGATGATGAGACACCAACTGTGTCACCGACAAAGTTATTTCTTAAAAATGTTAGTCCACGAGCTAAAAAACGTGCAACTAAACGACTAATTGATAAAAAACAACAATTACCACGTGGTTCTGTTTCCAAATTTAGACTAAAATTAGGTATTAATTTGTCGAATGATTACTCTTCTCAATCTGATATATCATCAACTTTACAAAAAGATATTGAGGAATTTCTTTGTCAAGATGATGTTACTAAACAAGCACCTGATAAAAAAAAACATGTAAATGGAAAACAAATTAGATATCTATTAAATCATTTGTCTACTATTCATCAACGTTTTATAATGGAATCTGGTCTTAACTGCCATTATTCAACATTCACACGTTATATTCCTGATCATGTGCTGAAACCAAGTACTGATGATTGGGGTACTTGTTTATGTATTATTTGTTTGAACCCACAGCTCAAACTTGAAAAGCTACAACGTTTGAAATTTTTATATCCAGTTCTTAAGACAATACTTCCTGATGGTTTAGCTGATATAACCGAGTTAGTTACAGATGAAATCAAAACAAAAGAATTTTTAGATAATTTGATTAAACTTAAAGATGAAAAATTTAATATTACATATACTGAATGGACAAAGAAAAAACATTCTAAATCTGATGTACCTGTATCAACAAAAACAACCCTTACAATATCTATTTTTGATTTTACAACGAAATTTTTAAACGAAATCAATGTAAGTGCATAGAGTTTAATCATAAACACTATTTGTCGTATGAGGCGATTTTCACTATTAGATATGTTTTTTGTTGCACGAGTGGAACTTTATAGGGAGGAAAATCATATATGCATTTATTTTATACCAATAAACAATAAATTTTTTATAATGTTTAGAATTTAGTATCACATATTGATCGTGTACGTCAACAATTTCGAGCTGCTAAACAAGCAAAGCAAGCTGCTACGGAACAGGAAGATACAGTCGCAATACATTTAGATTGGTGGGAAAACTTCAAACTGAAACAAGCGCGACAAGAAAAAGGTAAGTGATTGATTACTCGATTCCAATGTTAAAGCTTAAATGCTCTTGGTATCGGAATGGAATCGTGTTCGCTTGATTGTATTGCATGATTTACTCCTTCAAAGATTGATCATAAATGATAATGATAACATTTCTTTTAGGATCATATTATTACGAACAGCATATTTCAATTTTAAGTGCTTATGTCTGGAAAAAAGATGATTGTTTCAGTTTTGCTTCAATATCTGACGATACTAATCATACGTTTACAGCGACGTGGGCTGCACTACAAAATTTATAATATAGTATGAGAGTCACAGAAGTCGAACCAGCCTACTTTGAGTGGCATGTTTATATGTGCTACTGTATATATAAAGCTCTCTCTACGCCCATTCTAACGTATTATGAACATATCTGAGTAAATTCGTAGTTTCATGAATTTATTCAAATATTTGAAAAACTCACATTTGCCTTGTTATTATATGTTTTTAAAAACTCTTGTAGCTTGACTAATTTAAGAGTGGTAGTTGGGCAAATTTATACATAGTCTTCTCTCATATAGTGGACCAAGATGTGCTACTCAGAATCTCTAAAATCGAAAAAAAAATTTTGGTCAATTTTTTCCTCAAAACAGTACAATAAATCTGCAATTCATCCATATATATCATTCGATAGAGAAAAACCAAACTGAATTGAATCATTTTTGTGATTCTTAAAAATTATTATATACAAGACATATTTATCACTAATTCCCTCGAGCGTAGGTAGGGTCATATGAAAAAAAATAGTTTGTCTTTGGCTTTGTGTCAAGGTCAAAAAAACACAAGTTCAAAAAAAACATCCAAGACGAATTTTCTTATTAAGGTTGACGAAAGTAAATCGGGACCGGAGAATCCGAATCTGAAGTTAGTTTTTCAAAATTTTGAATTGATTTTTTTGGGTTGAGGAAAGGGATTTTTGAGAAAATAATGATATTTTATAAAGGTTGACGAAAGCAAATCGGGGTCGGAGAATCCGAATCTGAAGTTAGTTTCTCTAAGTTTTGAATTCAATTTTTTTGGTTCAGGAGAAAAGGTTTCTTTGAGAAAATAATTTTTTCTGGATTGTAGGAAGGGTTATATGAAATAAAATAAATTTTCGTCTGTTTTTGTCAGAGTGAAAGGTGAGACGTCATAAAAAACGTTGGGTAAGTGTTCGATTCTCGTGCTTTTAATGTTGAACTTTCAACCAATTCGATTTTTCAGACTGAAAATTCAGTCAATCCGACATATGTGATAAGTTCTCCCTTAATCAGCTGTTTCATAACTGGGTGTCCATGGATGAGACTTGTATACTTCTGTCTGATACAGTCGAGGGTCAAGTGAGTCGAACCGACGGACGTTACTTGTTAAAATAAGTATTTCATACAGATCTTTCGATAATCTTGAGTTTCATGAAGTGAAATCAAGCTCAACATTTTCTCGAACCATACAAATTTGTAGAGAATTAAATCTTCTACAAAGGAATATGCTTGAGTGCACGATAATTCTCTCTTACTGAATATGATAAGCACCTATTTTCACAAGTATAGTTTACAGTGGAGAAAGAAGAAAAAAAGTTGTCGTTCTGTTGCTTTATATATGCCGAGCCAGTGAATGAAGAAAAGAAAAATACAAATATCCATACGCCATGCATATCAAGTGACAGAAGGATTTTTTTTCTTCTTTCTCCACCATAAACCAGATTCGACAAGATACATTCTTACCAAATTCAGGAAAAATAAATATTCGTGGACTCAAACGCATCATTTCGTAGAGAATTTAATTCTGTACAAGCCTGTATTGTTCGTAGAAATTTTAAGTTTGATTTCGCTTCCTAAAAACTAAGACCATCGAAAAACCTGCATGAAATATGTATTTTAATTAGCAGTTAATATGTCTTTTATACA
The DNA here is from genome assembly GCA_905250075.1 of Rotaria sp. Silwood1. NCBI lineage: Eukaryota > Metazoa > Rotifera > Eurotatoria > Philodinida > Philodinidae > Rotaria > Rotaria sp. Silwood1. Next base: position 47,152 of record CAJNOP010000155.1, on the reverse strand, counting down.
GAGTGTGACAAAAGTCATCTACCAAAAAAAATCGTATATTTTCATTAGGATTTCACTGAATGAACTGGAATTTATTCTATCAATATAAAACACTTCAAAGTTTTATTTCATAAATATAATGTTCATAAGTACTCCTGAAAAGCGGCACTTTTAGACTCAATACGCAAAAAAGTTCTTTTAACGATTTTCGGGAAACAATATATAGTTTTTTTTGTAATTTTTCGAAGCTGTTTTCTTTATATGTCCTTCTCTTGTTACATCAACATTTCTTTGAGATCTGTAGCACACTAGACACATCGATGTCAAATTTGGTGATTACGAAAGTCCTAAAATGGCGCCAGTTTACTTAGTTCAGTTTACATTCAAGTTTCTGATGAACGATGAACAAATCACTCTGAAGAAATACACTAATCACTCTAACTTTTTCTAAAGCGTTAAATAAATGTTTCTAAATCCAGGAAAGAGAAACGTAGATAATTAATAGTCTACGATAATGAAAAAAAACTTGAAAAAATTATAAATCAACCCTGTATATTATTTCTCAAAACTCGAAAAAAAGGACTTCGTTGCATACTGAGTCTAAAAGTGCCACTTTTCAGGAGTACTTATGAGCTTTATATTTATGAAAATAAACTTTGAGGTGTCATTTATCGACAAAAAAAAACAGTTCATTAGGTGAAACCCTAATGGAGATATACAATTTTGTTTGTGATAGATGACTTTTGGAACACCCTGTGTCATGATTTTTAGGGTTCAAGACATAATTCGATTCAATTTGATTTTTTCTATCAAATGACATAGATTTGAAAATAATTTGTATGCGTTCATTTTATCTTAAGGGAAAGGCACATCCAAGTCCAATAAATTCCGCACAATAACTATTCTGTACTTGTAGGTATTTTCGTTTTCGGTTACTTTCAATCGTAATACATTATACATCACGTCATGAGTGATACACAACCGCTAATATCAGGTGCAGACCGTTACTCAACTGATGGTAGTAATTAGAATGGAAGACGATCGCTGATTAACAAGTAAGATAAAACTAAATTTTAGCAAGGTATCAACGATAATATCATATTCATATAGGTTATCTGATTGGCTTCAACATTTCTCTTTCAAACCAGTCGATCAACAGTATGAAACATTGGATGATGATAATGATCATACTCGAATTGAGACAGTTATTGGATACTTTCAACTTGTAAGTGTAGCAAAAGAGAATACATATTTAACAACGGAATGTTTGTTTAACTTTGTGGTAGTTTCGTTTTGCTGATCGGCTTGATCTTCTGATGATAGCTCTTGGCTTATGTTTCGTCTTACTCGATAGTATTTTCTTCACAGCACTACTTGTTGTTTGTGGTCAAGTTACGAGTGCATTTGCGTTGGAATCATTTATTGATCGATGCTCTCTACAGCAAAACACATCGATTACTGCTGACAATAGGCTAGGAAGTCCATGGAGTGCTGAAAGAAATAGCGTCAACTATAATCGGCCGCAAAAGTAAGTCATGATCACGTAAACAGTTGATGTGATCAAGTTTCTATATTTATTCACTGTTCATTGATATTAGACTTTCCGTGAATGAGGGTACCATCTTAGCGCCACTATGGTCGTTTTCTATGGCCAAACTTAATGCTGATGTAAGAAACAAATTACGCTGGCTATTAAGTAAGCAAAAATAATCTAACTCTTCAGGCATCAAAGAAAATAACGGTTTGCATTCTGAATGAATGTAGTCATCGGTATAATGGAAATAGTGTGTATTATTCTCCGTTATTTTCTCTTCACTGTGACCGCTAGACGGCAGACATGTCGAATACGTATTCGTCTTTTACAGTCACTGCTCCAACGCGTAAGTCAAACGCATTTATCTTTACGCAAACATAACGAGTGGGGTACAATAAGTGATCTCTTAACAGTTTACTCGATATCTCCATTGATTATCATCGTCCAGTGTAGTGCTTTGTTTAAAAGAAGAACTGTGCAGTTCTCTACAAAAATAGGATACTGTGAAACACAACTGAGGATGTGCGTTGCAATAAGTTGTGAGAAAAGTGATCCTTCCTCATCCTCTCTCACGAACCGTGACAAATATGGCTGGAGTGTTCATTATTTCTATCGCGGTCGGTGACATTTTCAAGGTATTCTCGATGTATTGTAAGCCAGTTGCCGAAAATATTGTGACAGGTGCACATAAGCTACTCGGTTATAGTCCCAGTAACTTCATGATGTTCTACATTTTAATCCTATAGGGATCACTCTGGAAGCTTTTTTATTAGATAAAGGCACTCTTTTATATCTTTGAAACGTCACGGAACCGCATAGAACCATTAGATACAATTTTCAAACAATTTTGTTTTTCTTAACTTTTTTTCGTGTGACATTTTAACTCTTACCCTGTCGTAGTTTGTTTTGTAATGTTTTCACCGTTCATTATTTCAAGAAATTTCTTCAAGTTAACGTTATATATGATGAGTTGGCTCGCAGAAAAAAATTAGAATCTCTAAATGGATTATAATAAAAGTCTCAATATTTCAGGAGTTAAAATATTTGTAGAAAAGAATGAAAAAATAAAAGTGACTCAAAAACTATACTTACGAGGAAACATTCCCAAGTGTCCGATCGCTTTTGAGTTCGGACTCTATTCATAAGGTAGACCCCAGTGAGGTATGAAAACTTCAGAAGAATAAGTGCCCTTAGGCCTTCTGTCTAGAGTTATAGGCATTTTACTGGAATTTAGCCTTTGGCATGGTATATATCGACAAATCGAATGATGGTATTTCGACCTGAGATTTTGCCCACAGATAGATCTATTTGTGAGTAGAATACTCTGAAAATTTCAGCTCAAAAGAATGTTTTCTTCCCGAGATATTAAAGTTGCAAAAAAACAGCAAATTCTAGCATCTTTCTTGGTATATGATTGATTTTTGGGATTTTAATATCTCGGGAAGAAAACATTCTTTTGAGCAGAAATTTTCAAGGTATTCTACTCACAAATAGATCTATCTGTGGGCAAAATCTCAGGTCGAAATATCATCATTCGATTTGTCGATATATACCATGCCAAAGGCTAAATTCCAGTAAAATGCCTATAACTCTAGACAGAAGGCCTAAGGGCACTTATTCTTCTGGGGTTTTTCATAACTCACTGGGGTCTACCTTATGCATAGAGTCCGAACTCAAAAGCGACCGGACACTTGGGAATGTTCCCTCGTTAGTGTTTCCATAAAGTTTTTTGACCTTTGGAAAATGAAGGCTATAGTCATCGAATAAAATATGTCATTTTGTGGAGAATGACAAACCATATATTTTGTAAAAAGAGTACAAATTAGAATGATGGCAATCAATGAAGACATTGAAAAACAACGAAGGAATCACTTATCCAGATGCACCCGTCAGAACTTCGTGAAAGTTCATTGTTGTACATGTAGATTGTTTCTCTCTCTTTCTCTCTTATTTGTAGAATATCGCCTATTACGATATGAATTCAATTGGTCAGTTCAGTGTCAAACTGTTCAAGTAAATCATTTTTGTCAATATTTGAAATAGAAATAATATCTGGCTTTCTCATCTCATAGCAACATTGATTATTTGAGTAGCGGCATCGGTTTCGAATTATCAACGGTGCTCGTAGCATTATTTTCTACTATTAGCAGTTCTTGTGTGGCTTTAATCATCAATTGGAAGTTGACACTCATCATACTGTGCTTTGTACCATTAACTATTGTCGGCTCATATGCTTTTTCAAAGGTAAATGCAATTGCTAATGATTGATTTAGCTTATACTAATTCTAAAAGTTAACTGCAAAAGAGTCAAGAAACGAATTGGAGACGTACTCAAAGGCGGGAGAAGTCGTCCAGGAAGTGTTCAGTTCTCTTCGTACTGTGCTGTCACTTAATGGTGAAAAATTTGAAGAGAAACGGTAAGAAATATACATACTCATAAGTGAACTTTTTAAGTCATGAGCCATGACCATGTTGGAATATTATTGCGCATTTAGATACGAAAGTAAATTACAGACAACTCGCTGGAGCAGTGTACGTAAGGGTGCTGCGTTTGGCCTCTTCGCTGGATGGATCTCTCTCATAGGAAACACCATTTATTCAGTTGGTTTCGCCTCTGGTTTATCTCTCATGCATCATGCAGGACGTGACATACTTTATTTCAGTGATGTTCTTGTGGTAAGTCATTCCATTCATAAATTTGGCTGCCAAAACCAATAGGTTCTCGATGTTTGAGTAGATAGTGATTATTTTGGCAAGAACTGCCAGTCATATAGCCTTTCATAGTTCTTTCTTTCAATCATTGGAAGAAACTCGAGGTGCTCTAACACCCATATTCAGATTGATCGACGAGGTAAAGTTTTGCTTAATTTTACGATCTGGTCTCTTTCCCATTATATCATTTATAGGAAGAGAAAACAAGTATAAATGAGACACAAATATCGGAAGATTCAGTTGCTTGTGCAGAAGCTATAAACATGAATGGTGATATTCAATTTGAGAATATTGACTTCGCTTATCCAGCTCGACCTGATGCCTTAGTTTTACGCAATCTCACACTGACGGCTCGTACAGGTGAGATAACAGCTTTAGTTGGTTCAAGTGGCTCTGGTGGGTATTTTGCAAAAAAAAACAAATTTGAGTTTAAGAGTCTATTCTTTGTTGAGCGAATAGGTAAGAGTACATGTATTTCTCTTCTACTTCGTTTTTATGAACCTTTGTCGGGTCGTATTGCAATCCAGGATCGCTCTATCACCAGCTGCAATTTGAAACAATTACGACAGAATATTGGTGTGGTCAATCAAGAACCTGTATGTTCGTCTACTTTTATTCTAATTTTGCATGTGATATTGTTCTATGTAGATTCTATTTGCCACAAGTATCTATGAAAATATCCGCTTTGGTAAGGAAAATGCAACAAGAATGGAAATCGAAGAAGCAGCACGTCAAGCCAATGCCCACGATTTCATTATGCAGTTACCTAATGTTTGTATCGAATGTTCTTTTCCAATACCATGTGCTTTGTTTTCTGTTTTCGTAGAAATATGACACAATCGTCGGTGAGCGCGGTGTTCAATTGAGTGGTGGTGAAAAACAACGTGTGGTTTTGGCTCGTGCTCTTGTTAGACAGCCAGCCCTGCTTCTGTTGGACGAAGCAACGAGTGCTCTTGATAATGCCAATGAAAAGATCGTCCAAGAAGCACTCGATCGAGCTTGTAAAGGTTCGTACATATCTTTCTGTTTCAATCATATCATCTATGGCTACACATAGGTCGGACAACTATTGTGATCGCTCATAATTTGGCAACGATTCAAAATGCGCATCAAATTTATGTGTTGCATAATGGATGTGTCATCGAACAAGGTACACACGAGACATTGATGTCAAAAGAAGACAGTCAATATCGCAAGATGGTGAAAGCTCAACAGAGAGTAAAAACAGAAAATGATATCGATGAAACAACAAGCCTCAAACAAATAGAAGAAGATGATCAAAAACAAATATGTACGTAAATACTTTTAACAGAAGAATATTTCAAAGGCGATCATTTTCTTTTTAATCAGTGGAACACGCTCGACATCATAGCTATGATGAGTTTGAATGTGGAGACAAAGTAAAGAAGATGAATACACTTGTGCCGAGATGGTTTTTGCGTTTACAGTGTACTTTTAATAGACATCATCGACTACAAATCAACTGCCTGTTTTCTTGCGACTTTTATTGCTGAACAGTCCAGAATGGATCATCATTCTAATCGGCTGCATGACTTGCCTCATTGGTGGAGCAGGTCAATCAATCCAGGTCATTCTACTCACAAATACAATTTCTGTAAGTCATTTTCTTGTACAACAATATCAACATTGACGTGATTGGTTGTTTCCAGCCGTTTGGAGCGTGTACCTATGAAGAACGACGCCATCAAGTTCTGAAATTTTCCCTTCTAGTTTTGTTGATGGGTGTTGCGTTTTTGGTCATTCGTTTCATACAAGTAGGAATATTATTCATACAGTGTTTCATATTTTTTACATTATTAGTACAGTGCATTTGCTGTATCTGGCTCAAAATTGACCGAACGTATTCGTGCAAAAGCTTTTGCACACCTTCTGCGTCAAGAAGTGGCTTTCTTTGATCGTCCTGAAAATAGTTCTGGAGCTATTTGTAACCGTCTCTCATCCGATGCGTTGGCTATTCAGCAGATGACTGGTACTCGTCTAGGCATCATTTGTGAATCAATCGCGACGTTTGGAATCGGATTTGTCCTTGGAGTTTTGGTCTGTTGGCAATTGGCTTTAATCGTGCTCTTCTGCATTGTCGTTATATTTGTTCTCGCTTGCATACAGATATATTGGCAAGCACGATTGAACAAACGTTCTGATTGTATACTTGGATTAGCAAGTTCGGTAAGACCAACATTTCGATGCCAATGTCATGTACACTGAACTATTGATAGTGAAATTTCTTTTATTAATAGCTCGCCGTCGAAATCATTCACAATATGCGCACAGTGAAGCAGTTGGCAAGTGAAACAGAATTCATACGTCAATTTTCAGATTTAGTTCTTAAAGAGTTCAAGTCAGTCTTCAAATCGCTTTATACCTTAATCTTTATACATTAGGTTCCCATAGAATTCGTCAAAATGATATAATAATATCTTCGCTACTACATAGTATCCATTGGGGCATTGCGTCATTCATCTTGTTGTTTCTTTGTTGGCAGGCTCTCATCCTTGTTGAGCACAAAGAGTTGAAGATAAACAATATCTCTATGTACGCAAATAGAAAGCTTTATAACCTATTTTACCTACATGTTTTTCTAGTGTGTTTGCCTATTATACTTTCTCCACAGAATCTCGGCGATTCATCACAATCTTGTAAATTATTGCGACGATTGATTTCTTTTTCTCGAGTGCTCTTGTTTAGAACGCGTCAACTAAGTGATTCATTATCAGCAGCTCGAAGTTTCTACAATTTGTTCGATCGAATATCAATTATCGACAACTGTTCCATGGATGGCCAACCATTGGTGAGTGATTCATTTAGTAAAAGCTTGAGTTTCGAACAGATTACTTTTATCTCATTGTTGAAATGTGTTGATGATAGAGTGATTTCAAAGGTAAAATCGAATTTGACCAAGTCAAATTTGCGTACGCATCTCGACCGACATCCTATATTTTGAATAAATTTCAATTGATCATCAAACCTGGTGAGTTTATCCCATGTATCTTTAGTTTAGTTTGTGATGATATCTATCTATTTGTCAATTAGGTCAGCGTGTGGCTCTTATAGGTATGTCGAAGTCAGTTGTTGTCCATCGAAAATATTTATATAATGTATTTACTAAAGGTGCGTCTGGATGTGGCAAATCGACAGTCATTCAGCTCTTAGAACGATTTTACGATCCCATACAAGGTCAAATTGTGAGTATTTCTTTTTCTTGCTGTCAGCAGATTCGTGTTAACACTCAGATATTGAAATCTAGTGTTTCGATGGTGTTGACATTCGAAAACTGAATATTCAAGGACTTCGCTCGTGCCTTGGGCTTGTTAGGCAAGAGCCTATCTTGTTCAATTTGACTATTGCTCAGAACATAGCATATGGTAAAGAGAATACTTCTATTGAAAATATTATCGATGCAGCCACCAAAGCCAACATTCATGATTTCATTCAACAGTTACCTCAAGTAAGTAAAAAATAACACATGATATTTGATTGTTTTTGTGTCGTTACAACAGGGCTATGATACCAAAGTGGGCATGAAAGGTGGCCGCTTATCAGGTGGTGAGAAACAACGTATTGCCATTGCTCGAGCTCTTCTTCGTCGACCAAAAGTATTGCTGTTAGACGAAGCAACAAGTGCCATGGACTCTTACAATGAACAGGTTCGTTTTGTTTTAATGATTTTTGTTAATGAAATAGCCGTGTCCAATATATTCAGATGATGCAAGAAGCTCTTGAAAGAGCTCAAACAGACGATCAAAGTCAAACTTCACTGATCATTGCTCATCGTCTATCAACTATTCATTCATGTGATTTGATCTGTGTTCTTGACAAAGGACGTCTGGTAGAAAGTGGTACACACGCAGACTTAATGGAACGACGTGGAACCTACTATTATATGATTGCTCGCAGCAGTACTTCATAAATAGTTTTCGTCATTATTGCAACGACACTAACTAGCAATTGAAACGAACTGTTCTCCTTTTCTTTTCGGCGTTAATTTTTCGAACGAATTTTTTTATTAATTTTCTTCCCTTAGCAACTCAGAAGATATATTGACAAATTTAAGCAGTTTTTCTAATTGAACTCATCAAGATGATTGATAGAGCAGAGAACAAGTCTCTCTAACGGTCTTGTCAAATGCCTATTACTTCGACCTTTATGGATTCGTTAAAAACATCTTGTAAAGCAGCAGTTAGTTGTAATCAACAGCTGTCTACAAGATATTTTTAACGAATTCATATAAAAATTACAAATTTATTGAGCGGGTGTTTCTCTTTTTTCTCGTCTACTTTCTCTTATTAATATATCACAAATGTAAACCATATACTGTTCGAAAGAGAAGATAATTTCCTATCAACTAGTGGCAGTGCCGCAAATGGGTGCATGGGTGTGGTGGGTGTGAGCGTTACAGTTCTTTTCAACAACACTCACACCCATACCCACACCCTCGTCGTCGTTCAATATTTTATGAAGCATTTACAAATATATCTCATTTTGATAATTCAATATCAGCATTTTCATCAATACACACTTATCTAGATTTATCATTACATGTAACACATGATCATGATGATGATGGTTCATGAAATATTGACCAAGATTTAGACTCCAATCTTCAATCAAAAGGAACACATACACCATCGAGAAGAAATGTGGAACCAACAGATAAATGAAGAGACTCCGATCTGATTTCTTTTTATTTTGTCTCTTAATACAGTAGTTAGAATTTTGTTCTGGTTTTGTTCACTAAGTGTTAAAAGATCTAATGTGTAAGTGTGTTTTTCTCATCTGATAATATATCTGTATTTCGTTTTTTTAACAGTAACCTTTATTATTCATACAAATTAAGATGGAAGTCTCAAATTGATATTAAAATCAAAATAAAAAAAGATTCGATATTTTCTAACTAATCAATAGTATTGTTTTTTGAGTTTGTAATCTTATCTCACTCATATGCAGCATCATTTAGGGTTTAAAGTTACTAAAACTTTTTAGTAAAAACTTAACCACAATGATTTCATAGAAAAATGAAATCATGACTGAAAATTGATCAACAATTTTAGTCTGTATTTCTCATTGCTCGTAAACATGAAACAACAGAAGTTTATCCATAAACATTATGTTGTCTTTTTAAAACAAATTAATGGTGATAGTTCCATCTAAATTTTCCTGAAGAACAGCGTGAAAACATGGATGCAAGAAACACTTTTTGTATTCTATATTAGAAGCGTATCGGTGTGAATGCGAGCTGCAAGTGATTGTCTGGGCGTGGGTATCAGTATAGCTGCGGAGACACGTATCGGTATGGGGCTGGCTGTGGGCTTAAGTGTGGGTGCGTCGTTTTTCTTTAATCACATCCATACCCAAGCCAACATTTATACTCTGTTGGCATTTGATGAATAAAATTTCATGCTGAAACAATACCATCAATTAAATAAAATAAAAAGAATATCTATTTTTTTTTTTCTTAAAAATAATGGACGTGATTAGAAGAACTATATTTACACTTTCATTTATATTTGATAGCTTGGCACATATTTATTCTTAGTAATTGTTTTTTTAACAATATCTATTTCGAAGTTGCCGATTTCATTTAAGAGATTAAATCACTCGGCATTAGTAGTGATGACAACATCTGTAAAAAAAAGTTTTAAAATTTTATTTTAAAGTTTGTCTAACATCCATAAACTAATATAAACTATCACTACACAACAAGAAAAGTGAATAAGAAAAAAAACCAATAGTCGAGCAAGCTAAACTCAAATTCTTTTTTTTTTCTTTATTGAAATAAGACTAAAAAATGACAACACAGACTCTATACTAAGATAGATTAATGGTGCTTATTTTGTTTATATATACTGTTATATGAAAAAAAACTACGTGAAAACAATAGTAACGAAAAACCAAAGATTTTTTCTATCACAACATGTAAGTTTGTATTGAGTTTTATTATTTAAGTAAAATTGTTTAATTAAAGTTGTTGTTGTTTCAGTGCAGATAAATCTTGTCTTGACAATGATAAAACTCCCATTTGCAATTGATGTTTTGTTGGTTGTTGATGAAGTTCTGTTCGTCGTTTTAAAACTGGAATAGCAAATAAAATCAAACCACCTATTAATATTGAACCGCCAGATATTAAATATGGCCAGAGATATGGTCGATTAAAATCTGAAAAAGCATCACGCATTGTGCCTGAAAGAAATCAATTATATTTAAAGAAAGTTTTTCATCATTTATTTTCTTCTTACCAACAATTGGTGTTCCAAGAACAACAGCAGTACCTTGAAATAATAAAAGAACACCAAAAGCATCAGATAATTTATCAACACCTACTAAATCTACAATAATAATTGATGTTAGACCAACATTACCACCAGAAAAAAATCCAAATATTCCAGCATAAGTCATATGTGTATGAACAAAAGAATTACAAAATGGTGCAAACATTGTTGCTATACCAGTAATTATTAATCCTGTATTGTATAATGTTAAACGATTAACCTATATGTAAAAGAAAAATGAATAGATTATATAGAAAAAATTATTTTGTTGTTTTTTTTTTGTTACCCATGATCGATCAGCTAAATAACCAATAATAACTCGACCAACACAATTAGTTAGACCAATAGACATAATAATCCAATGTCTTTGATGTTCAACTACTTTCGTATCAGTAGCTAAATCATTAGCAAAATTGTATGGAACATAAAAACCAAGACTTGTCAAAAAATTTGATATTGTAAATAAAGCAAATGCAGCATCTTTTAATAAATTAAAATCAATTTGTTCAGCAATTTTTGCTAGAAATGATTTTTTTTCAGCTTTGTTAATTGTTTCATTTTTCATATCACTTGTTTTTATTACTTGACGATGATAGTCCTCAGTATCCTCGTTATATAATGGAATATTATGTAAACTACCTTGATAAATCGCATCTTTACGTGAAACTACGACTGGTAAATTCGTTGTCAGTGTTTCGAATACATTTTCATGAGATCCTGAAACAGTTTTGTTTGTTGAATGATTAATGTAAAGGTTATTGGTCTTCATATCTGATAGTGACACTCGACGTTTACCATCAGATAAATATTTCTCTTCAGTAGGAACAACAGAAGCTGGTTCTCTTATAACTACATCTATTTTTTGTAATGGAATATCACTAAAACAAAATACAAATCATTGATGAATCATGTACAACGAAAGACTATCTGCATGTTGCAACTATATAAAACAAGAAACATATTTCTAAAGAATAAATCATCATCATCATCATCATCCTTTGGTCTCATATCTTATGTATTTGTTTTTATCATAGTCCCTTTTATTTAAAGAATTCAAATGAATATCTAGAATTCCATCTATCCTATAGATAAATATTTACACAATTAATAAATCTAAATTTCAAACCTTTTTTCATTCATCGGAAGTAACTGACTTTGTTGTTCATCATTTTGACTAGCAGCAGTTCCTGCTTTGAATGCTTGTCGTTTAGCTTCTGCTCGTGATTTTCGTTCTATACGTCTTATTTCACTTGGTTCTTGTGGCAATGGAATCTGAAGAAGATTAAATTTTTAAAGTTTTCTTTTTATCAAAATAAACAATACCATTAAAGCACCAAATATAACACAAATAAAGATAATTGCTGCCTCGAGTAGAAGAACACCTTCATAATCGAACCACAATGGTGCATTCATAGCATATGGCATAACAGCTGGAAATACCAATGTGCCCAAACCTGAACCACAAACAGCAATTCCCATAGCAAAAGAACGTCGCCTTTCAAAATAGAAACCAACCGAAACAATAGCAGGTAAATAGATTAAACCAAAACCAATGCCTATTGACATATAAATCTACAACTATCAAAACACAAGAATTTCTTGTAAAACATACCTCCAATAATACCAATGGCAAGATAATAAAACCAAAGATTCGCCCAAAAATAACTTGCTAAAAAACCAGCAGCAGCAAGACAAGCTCCAACTATTGTTACCTTTCGACATCCATATGTATTTGTAAATATTGTTGCAATAGGTCCTAAACATTTACTATTTGATAAAAAACATATCTTGAAAGAAAAGTTGTTCACCTGTTACAAGTGTTATTGCCGGTAAAATTCCAAAAATAGTTGAAACAGATCCTCGAGTTTTATTTAGATTTTCTATCATCGGACGTAAAAATAAATCACCCATTGAATATGTTATTCTATTATTTTAAAATAAAATTACGATTTCCAGAAAATAATTTACTAACCCATCCATTATAAAATGTATCATAAGAGATGCAAATACAATAATCCATCCCCAACCACCATCAATCACGACAGCTCGAGGAACTGCACTGTTTATATTACCGGCATTCGTCATTTGTAATCTTTGATCCTGAAATAACAAAAAGAAAATGGAAATAAAGTAAGTGTCTACATATAATATCATCAAATGAAACAGAATGAGATTCGAAAAAAAGTGTATTCAGCAATAAAAACAAAATAAGCTAGAGGAATTTTTTTCCACATAATTTCGAATGAATTGTTTAACATTAGTTTATTTCAAGGATTATTTTCTTTGAACGTCGCTATAAGACGAACAAACAAGACATGAGCATTTCTAGAGCCCTCTTTCTTTCTTCATCAAATTCAGAGTGTGGGTGTGCATGAAGAAAAGTATCACATTCATATTCATACCCTTAAGATGAACACTCACTTCTCAATCGTTATTGATCCATTGTTTACAGTCATGCTTTGATGATGGCGTGATTAATATTATATCGTCATAGTTTCCTCCATTTTATACTCATATTTATTCTCCGTTTTGTTTGTATCTCATTGGTAAGCGCTTCAAAGTATCACCAATAAAATACGCATTATAAAAAAAGAACCATCTACCTGTATATATTGTCGTATTATATCTTTCTAATCGTTCGTCGTTGTTCAAATTAAAAGAACAGAAAGAAACGAAGATTCATATTACTTTTTATTCGATCACGACAGAAAAAAAACATTTTTTGCAATTGATACCAACGTTGAATAAATGATGCTTATTATTTCCAGATTAAAATATAACCATAGTTAAAATAGAAACTAAAACAAAAATTCAACTAAGAAAATATTTTGTTTTTTTTTCTATTCTTCTGTACTTACATACTGAACAGTATTCTGCTTAATTGGCGTGCTAAATGATCAAGATAGCGTCAGCACATTATTGCACCGAAACGATTAAAAGATACTATGTATGTAAGAGCCTATAGAACATTGTTATTACATATGTTTTATTGATTTGGCAAAGAAAGTAAAGAAAGAAAGAAATGTTTTCATTAATGGTGCATTAGAAAACTATGTTCAGATGAAACCCACGGATGCCATTATTAAACAGAATCTTTTTTCAGAAGAAAACTTCTCACACGTTTATTATAATATAGGATAACTATAAAAAGTGATATTCCCATGTATCTAAGAAGAAGTGTAAAGAAAAATCTTACAAAAATGGCATAATTATGCAATATGAAGACTTCTGTTTTGTGGAAACAACATATGTTTTCGAAGAAAATAGTGCGCGTAAATTTCAAGTTGACGTTTTTTATCATCCCCTCCCATTACGAATAACTCTTCACTACAGGCTTTATCAATCTCGCATAACATGTGTCAGAATTTCTAGAGTTTTTATGAAAATTGATCAAGTTATAATTTTGAAAGATAATTAACAAGATTGTTTGTGAGTTCATGAACATACAGAATAGTATGTGAGATTTGTATATATTATGAATGTGTAAAACATGCTCATTTACTAATTCATTCAATGATTGTAATAATAAAAATGTTAAATTAAGAAAAAAATAAATAAAAAAAAAATAAAAAATAATGAGTAAATAGTAACAATACAAATAGAAATACGGTGCCCGTAGAAAAAATAAAAAAATTCTGTTCGAAATCCAGAAATTAGAAGGGTTCTCACTATGATGTTTGATTATCCTACAAAAAGACTGATCTACAAGAGATTTTTCACTTAATGTATTTTTGCATTAGTTTAGTGAGGTTAGAGAATACATATGACTTTCACATTACAACCTCAAAGGAGCTGCATTAACAAACTTTTTGCATCGTATTAATAGAATATTATTCCTTCAATTGTAGGGAGGGTCATATGAAATAAAATGCGTTTGTATGTATGTATTTATGTGTCAAGATAAAAAAAAACATCAGAGACGACCCTCGTGAAGATGCTCATACGGTACTGCTCATGAGGTTTGAGTACTTGTCTTGTGAAATCGAGTAATTCGCTAATATTCATTATACATTTTCTAAGTACTCTAGTGGTTTTTTGTAAAATACTCATACACATATTTTTGTTCAGCATTGTTATACTATATTCGTTTTATTTTATTAAAAAATTAGCAATGAAGCAAAAGTGTATATTATGAAAATGTGAGAAGGGAAGATGCCACATTGTTTTTATTTTTTTATATAGAGTATAGCGATAGACGCTTTATCTTTAGAAAAAAAAACAGCGCATGAAAACACTTAAAGACAGTATAAAAATATTCAAGACAAGTGCGCACTAAATTATTCTCTAAATTAAAACATTCGATAATAATAAATGCAAATACACAGTACGAAAAAAAACAAAAAACACAAAAACAAACATTATAAAATTATAACTAGATTTAATTTAAAAATACATAGAATAATGAATAAATAAGTTTAGTATCCTATGTATAACGCGCATACCTTAAGAATGTTGAATTCAGAGTGATCTGTATGAAAAATTATTATTTATCATTTCTTTCAATAATTTTATTTATCAATTAGAAATATTGTTTATTAATCTGAAAGGAGATTTCATCTAAAATTTAGAAATTGAAATTCAACGAGCTATCCTTTGCACATCTTAACACATTTAATCTTACTCGAAAAATGAACAGTTGAAAATGAAAAGTCATTCTTCTTTTCGTTACATATAGTCATTGATTCACACCATAGAAGTGACTCATCAGTTTCAAAATATAGGATAAAATAAATAAGGCTTTTGAATATTTCCTTTCTATTTTTCATATAATTCCATCATTTTCATTCTTTATACAATTTTATTTTATTCTTATGCATGCTAGTGCATTAGTGTTTTGTTACATGTTCTGACAAAAAACAGGAATGAGTACTATTTTGAGTACTCATGCTGTCATCTGCGAGTAAATTTTAGAAAAACAACTCATATGAGTACTTGCTCAAGTCACGAAAATTACAACTACACCTAAAAATTCCAGGGGCGTACCTAGGTCTCCAGAGCAGGGGGGCGTAACGCCCCACTCACCCCTTCCTAGTTACGCCTCTGAAAATTTCGTGAATACTCAAATGAGTAACTTCAGTACTCATTCAGACAAGTCGTACTCTCTTGATGAGTATTTTCACTAGGGAAACTTGATTTGAGCGTAACTTCTTAAGTTTGACTAAAAAGTAATTGAGATCGGCGAATCCAAATCTGTAGTCAGATTTTACATTCGACCTTCTCATTGGCTAGAAAGGCAGACAATTAGAAGGGTGGGTGTGAGTGTGGGTGTGGATATGATTGATTCATAAAACAAAACCCACCCCACACCCTAGTGTCGACATTTTATTTCCAGTAGATCAATCTGGTCAACCATTCCGTTATTTAAGATCGAACATCCATTAGGTAAAACAATGATGTGTGATAATTGATGGCTCGGATACAACAACCATTGATTAAGGATCATCCATGGAGAATACTTGCATAAAATGGAAGGAGAAAGATAAAGAAAAACCAGACAAAATACAGTGTGTGTGTGTGTACGTGGGTATTAATAAAGAAAGCATTCACATCCACACCCATAATTCAAAGGGCAGTTCCTATTGGTGAGCATTGTAATGATTTGTATATTCCAGCCGTTTTCACTGTACATTCGCTCTACACGTCACATATCGTATGATCGTTTACCACATGCTTAACGCGATCATACTCTTTCAGTAGAGAGTTAGCGACGCTTGCGTCGCGTTACTTGTTTAAATGTCCACCTTAGAGATGAACTCAGTTGTGTCCATTTACTCTCATAATGAGTGGGTGTGAAGAGAAGACAACATCCAAACTCACATCTGGTTGAAGAAATGTGGATGGATGTTTCCAACTTGTTTTAAATCAAAGAAGAATGTTGATGTCTGCATTCTGGTTTTGTTTCTCTCGCATTCACAACGATGTCCACATCTTTGTTTAAGTAATTCTAAAATAAATTTTTAACGGTCTGTTTAATTATAATACCATCTATCGATTGTGTTTCAAATTTAATCAGTGAATTAATTGATTGTATTTAGA
>CAJNOP010000155.1:9920-30504 GCA_905250075.1 Rotaria sp. Silwood1 | reverse complement strand
TAAAACATCTCAAAGATGTTATTGTCTTTTCTCAACCAGGTGATTGCCCAGCATCTCATCAAATTAATGAATCTGATCTCAATGGTGATGAATATGCAGTAATATGGTATGAAGATCTTGTTCCACTTCAAATCCCGAATGCCGTACCTTTTGACTATGATTCACAGAAAGCATTGCCAGAACTTGACCGACCTGTAAATCAAGACGATATAAATCATGTTGTACTACAAATAGCTGAAAGTGATTATTTAGGACGATTGCCTAATTTACATTTGGCATATACCGATAGTTACGGAGTCGGCAGTAACGAACGACCAAACAAAGATGTTTTATCAACACTCGTACTAGCTGGAGCAATTAGTTTCGGAGTCGATAGTGGACAAACTGGGCAACATCCATTAGATAATAATCAGATACGGAAACAAAAAAAAAAGCATTACGAGATGAACGACCAGATTTCATGGAAAATGCCAATATGAAATCGTATCCATCGAAAAAAATACTTGATAAACATACATTTCAAGAGTATTTTAGAACGGAATAAAAAAGAAAATTTAAAATATAATGGAAACTGCAAGAATCTTGAAATTTCTCTTGTATAAGATTTTTCATGAACCAAAACCTTGTTTTACAATAGAAGAATATTCTATACATTTCTTTTCTTTTTATAGAAAAACTCTATCGTTCATCACGTCGAATGTTGCCTGGATGGAATGGATTTCTTCGACGACATCGTCATTTACAACTTCGAACTCCTGAAGATGATGAAGAAGAACAAGAACCAAATGCTGACGATAGTCAAAGAGACATAATTAGATTAGACTCATCTCTTCTTAATAGAACTCCATTCTGGCAAGATCAATCAATATTAGGAATTGCATCTCAATTATTCTATGTCTATCGGCAAGAAATGCTTGAAATTCTAAATTTATATGGACTTTCGCATGAAAGTGATTTATGGTATCGAAAATCAACGAATACTACTGATGGAGAACTTGAAGACACAGCTTATACACAACTGGAACAGCTTGTTGTACGTACATGTGAAGCTTTCTTCTTACGTTTAGTATGTTTCTGTCAAAGTGATCGACATAACTGTAATGCAAATACAGCTTTCGAAAACTTATGTGAAGATTGCAAGAAAATACAAAGTGCTGTAGCTATTGCATTGTATCAAGAATGTTACAGTGGACAAAATGGATTAGAACGAGCACCAATTCTAAGTTTGCCATGGTTATTTACTACAGCACTTATAAAGACACGTCAAAGAGAATTACCATCAAAGCAAGGTTTACTTGGTATGGCAATGGCAACTGCACTAAACGATCCGATTCATAACCGTTTATTACAATTAGAAGAACTCACACTGAAATTTCGCACATCGAACAGTCGTCGACTCGAAGCAAACGTGCATTGGACTGTTTGTGTTTTTGTTGAAATTCTACACTATTGTATCAAATCAAAATCTTTTGTTTCATGGTCGAAGATACTCCGTCGATTCATGTGTAAAATATCTTCCATGCAACAATCCAATCCAATGGATGAATGATCATTGGTCTTTGGCACCATAGAACAGAATGATTTATATGCTGCCACGCTCATATCAATGCAATGGACTGAGAATGATGATGAATTAATGCATTTTTATTTTGTTGAACTGCTTGAAACTTGCTTTGATCTTGATCGGGTCATGATTGATGATAACGATGAGTATTTACGAATGAGCGAAAAAATTATTCTAATACTCCAACGAATAGCGATCGGCAAAACGCCATGGGGAGAAAATCGTAAATAATGCGATTGTAACAGACTCCAAATTTCACTTCATTATAAAGAACTATAAATGATACTCCACATAAAAATTAACTTTCAGACTCAAATCGAAGCGGATTAATTTCTATTTAATTTATTATCTATGAAATTTTCCTCTGAATATTGCATCCCAACTTCTTGAACAAAAGAGCTTATCATCATATGAAAGAAAATCGGTATATACACCTTCAATATGTATTGAAGACCAAACGGAGGATTATATGAAATAAAATGAGTTCCTATATTTGCGTTTATGTTTGCAAGAACGTCCTATGTGACGTGCGCATATATTAAGCAGGTGGTGACTTCTGATAAAGTTTGATCAAAGGTAATCGGAGTCGAGGAATTCAAATCTGTAATTGATTTCTAAAAATTTCAAGTTTCCGTTCGTTTATCAAAGAAAAGCGTTTTCGCAAAAATAATGGATCTTTCTCGACTGGAACAAGGATTACTAGAAAAAAAGATCACATATGTCTGTATGCGTGTATGTGTCTAAGCATGTTTGTTTGCAATCAGGTGTACAGCTACGTGTCTCCATATATTCCTGAAACCTTTCCGAGATAGCTTTCGATATATGATAATGTGAGTTTTTATGCGAAGCAAACACACAGCAATAAATAATTACGAATCAAGAATAACTAGTATGACTGATTTGAAGGCGAATTTGTCGCGTCAAACTGAAGAAGACTTTACATGAAAAGGTGAAGAATATATAGGTTTCTGTGAACGACAAGCACAAACGTTCTCAATCAAAAAATTATCATGAGATTTAGATCAAAATTTCTTTATTGAGGTACAATGAAATCTTCATGTTGCAGAAAGAGATCAACAAATCTACAGGACGAGTATTAACTGCATATCAAGTATGTCATGGATCGCAATCGGAAAGGTGTAGAATCAAAAGCACAACGATGTCTTTGCTGCCAAAGAGAATACTTATTCCCACAAATTATGTCTGTCAAAAAAGAACATATCATTTATTGTTTCCGAGAATATGAAGAACGAGAATTTCCGGATGTTTCAATTATTTAAAAAAAAAAAGATGTCATACAACAATTTTCAATGATCAAGAGTCGAATATGAGAAAAGAATTAGAGAGAAGAGAGACATTGAGAATTAGTTTTGGATACCTGTAATTCCCATTCCTATTATACTACCTAAAATGTCAATCTCATCGCTTTAAATTTGTTTATCTTCTTATTACATTGACTACAAACAGTTCATGTTCAACATGCTTATAAGAAGTGCAATGTTTATCGGTTTCTTGGATACTACATAAAATGTCCTGAACAAGAAAATAAAGCATCACTTCCTTGATGATACACGAAATTGAGCAGTCGGGAATATCGATCCGTAGGGATGCTGCTGATCAACTGCGAGCTGTCTCTAAACGTTCGGTCTGTTTGTAAAATGGTCATTACTGACGATATTATATAAACAGTTCTTTTGACACAAAGATACATCTCAGTTTAGAAAAATTTATTATACAAACCAAGTCAGTACTATTGCCTCACTCTTTATGTATGATGAATTCATTGTATAATCATAAATACAGATTTTCATTTTTTTCAAGCCTTTCTCTTGTAAGATCTAATGCAATTAGTGAAGATGTGTAACGAAGGTCTCACGTTGAATTAGTATTAGAATCAAATATAGATTTACAAATATTACAATCTGTCGATCTGCTAGTAGATCAATTGTTACAAGTGTCTTATTAATTCTATTGCTTTTGTTATCTCATAAAAAATGTATAATGAAAGTTTGTTGAAAGTTGACTATATGAAATACTTTCGAGAACACTAAATTAGAAAAATGGAATAAGAGCATTGAAGTCTTTTTTTACTTTTTTTTCCGGCCACATAGAACACGAAACGGGTTGTCGTCTAGAAGAAAATCCTTCACTTAAGACAAAAAATATTATGATTAAGATTAAAGTATAAGAAATTTTAATCTCAACTACATGATTAAGTGAAATATATGTCCATCACATAGTATAAAACATATTTGTATCGATTCTTTCTATGTAAGGCTAGATCTTTTGTATTTTTTTCTAGCACAATAGTAACCTAGAATAACACTAATTCAGTTATTGTCAAAAAAATCCAGCAAAAATAAGTTGATAAATAGAGCATCTCCTAGTATTGAAGAGTCTATACGAAGCACGTATATATTTATATTTGAAGATAAATTTTGTGAAACACGATCTGAAAGGAGTGTTGAAGTGTTTAGGGGTAGAAATTTGCACCCACACCCCCCGCCCACACAGACCGTGACAGAGAACCCTGGTACCCATCACAGACCATGACAGAGAAACTGTAGTTGTAAAGCACCAGATAAACGGTTAGCTACAAATGTGTCGCAACGAAATGGAACAAAAGGATTTCCATTTAATTAGTAACAATAGATCCATCGTGTTTCACATTTTTAATTCCGCAAGGGATTGCGCTAACAGCTTTTATGAGTGGTATACCAAGTCGATATATAGAGTCTTATACCTGTTCATGGTTCGAAAAGGGTGTGAGTGTGGGGTGTGGATGTGATTGTGGGTAGAGAAGAAAGTGGCATACACCTACACCTCCCCCCCCCCCCCCCCCTAGTCTTTCTATCAGCCGTATGCACCCTCAAAATGGCTAGAGATATACTTCTGATCATCAGGTCTTTTCATAGAAATGTGTCAATTCGTAATTTTATTATGCATCAAGTATCAGTATACTAATCTTTACAAAAACATCATATGATGAGACGATTATGTCGTGGACACTGAAAACGCTGAACAAATACTATGCGGGTACGCAAAAGTGATATGGTATACATATAAACAACTCAATGTCTTGTCTAAGATATTTGGCTTTCTCTGTTCAATTGTTGCATTCGATTCCATTCATGCCATTCTTCAGATGACAAATCATCAGGTTCACGTTCGGGTCCTTCTATCCATTTCCATCGTTGTGCTATTTCGCACAGAATGAAGAGTAGTATCATTGTAGCATAGCCTACAGTGAATTGCCATCCATCATCTGTTTTGCTATACAAGATGCCCAAGTTCGATGAATGAATTAAACCGAAGAAAGAGAGTAGACCCGCTAAAAACGACCATACGGCACCGCGAATGAACTTTCGGTCGATCATATACATGATGATTGCTGTAATCAGAATGCATTGAAGAAGACTGCCGCCAGCTAAATTTGCAAGTCCATGATAGGAGAAATCAGTTATACGAGAAGTAACATTTTGAGTAAAGTCTACGTTCGGTAAGGTCAGATTTAAGTAGGCAACTGCAACACCGTTAATTATTGTTCCTCGTGCCCAGTCAGCCACTACAGGTGTTAAACCGAGAAGAAAGGCAGGATAATGACGTGAAGGTGTTATTGCAAGAGTTTCAGCACACATATAAAGACCAATGAAGATCTACTTGTATAATTGGAGAAGTAATTGATCCAAAAAAAACACAAAGCACTTACAATGACCGGATTAACAGCGACAACAGCGATCATCCTGACAAAAAGGGCGATTATACCAAAAAAGCACAATGGTACATAGGCCAAACAATTGATCAATGAATATGCTTGTCGTGCACCCATCCTCTTATATGCTGGATGACCAATGTAAACTATAGGTCAGAGAAAAACATAGTAATCAAATTGCTAATAACTTCTTTTGTAAAGTATGATTGTTAAGAAGAGTGGAAGTGCAGCTGATCGCCACTACCATCTTCGGCCTGCCCGACAGATCCTCTACGGATATGTTCATATGATATTTTAGACCTCGGACTTTAGATTTTCAAGAAGTTTTTGGATTTTCAATCCGTTGGATCTCTCGAAGTCAAAAAATTCCGTTTTTCTTTCGCGTAATGTGACATTTTAGCCTCTATCACCAACCATGACAAACATTTGAAGGGTGGATGAAGGCGTAGGTAATGAATTGAAACCATACAAAACTAACGCAAATCGCTTGAACTGTTCAAACGCTATACTTTATCGATAGATTTTTGGACTATTCTGTAGATACAATAATTCTACATCTTTGGTTCCGTTTAGCAACACATATTTCTACACATCCCTCACGATATAAAACCTCTTAGGATTTTTACGACATGTCTGTCATGATTTGCATGGAAAGGGAATAGGTCCAAGTTTCTTGTAATGCACTTCAATATTCATTAGCAATCGCATTTCACAGAGGTATCCAGGCTGAAAACTGATTTTACTGCTGATCATTTTATGCAGAACTCTATGAATGCTCTGAAGCAGGGAATCCATAAGCATGATTGTTGCGAGATTTGGATAAAGAAAATTTTATCGTATTGATGAATGTGGGCGTTGATGTGCTAAAATATAATCATAGTTAATCAATCCTCAAGAGATAATGCTCAAGTACAAAAACACATGTTTAATTCCAGTATCACTGTACCGTTTAAGTAAAGTTGAAGTTCAGGAAAGAGTTTATTAATTGATGACATTCTGATAGATGTCGCGCTTGTCGATATGCTTCAACAATAGCTTTTCTTCCGCTAGTTTACATCGTATTCATGATATCTAGCCTGAAGCAATTCTTCAAACTCATCGATATCACCGATAATCGCACTAATCTCTATTGTATGCTTCGTAAAAATGATTACAAAGACAAACTTTGTATCTTAAGTAATTTTATAAAGCGTTTGAAGAGACCAAAACAGCTGCAGATCAAACTCTTGATTGCTGAGAATTTGATCACTAAATGCAACCTTTCACCAACTATCCTAGAACATTAATTACTTCGAGAACTTCCCAAAGACTTGTATATCATATGGTATCCAATCTTGTCAAAGAGAACCACGATTATCAAAATACAATCGTTAATATCTAGTATTTGTCGAAAAGTCGTAAATATTTTTAACCATCTTGACGAAATTAGCATTACGATAGATCTCTGAACTAATCACTCTTGTCATTTGTTTCTCAGTGTTCGGACATATTTCATCGCCGAGAAATCAACAAAATATATTTTTCATTGATTTTAGGCAAATGAAAATTCCATGAACGGATGACAATATACGAGAAAAAACAGATACTATTCTCGAAAGTCAAGGATTGCTAGAAAAAGTATTTCAAATTGCTATGGACAATACCTCAATGATGATAAAAGCCTATACAAATTCTGTCAAATCGTCGATGATGACCTTATCGATGATAGTGACAAGGACCATAGTAAATTTGACGTAGACAACAACAACAGTGAAAAGAAAGAATGTATGTAGTATTTTGATATTTGTTTCTACAGATCCTATATAATGGTGTTGATGGAATAAGAAATCAGCTATCTGTGTCACCATGAGCGAGTGTTTGTTATCGGTCTTTAGACGATGTCGACGCTGGTCTTTTCGAAGTCTCTTGTTACTGTGATAAAGCCTTCAGCGACGATGACGATTATGATAATATTAGCCTCACATCGGTGTCGTGTTTCATGCATTTTTTGTAATTGTCGTTCAAGATGAGTTTCATGAGATGCGATACATTTCGAAAGGTTTGTACAAATGAAAGCATTTGATCACTACTTCTCAAAAGTGGATGAAGATTCCAAGTTCATTGGATGATTTTCACACAAACATCGACAAAACCAATTGTGTATCGGTGAAATAATAATTTTTTTTTGATGAAATCAATTGCAAAATGTTCGCAAACGAGATTTAGATGATATTGCTCTAGTTGTGGGCAATTCAATTTCAATCAATTCCACTAATTCGTTAATTTTCTAATAATCTACTGCTTTCATGGAGCCCTTCTTCGACGTAACAATCAGATGTCCAGTGAAAACAAGTGTCATAGTGAGCTCTTACTTGATTATCAATATCTATGTGATCAATCATGATCTCAAATATTTTCAAAAAATGTCCCATGGATCGTCAAATAGTTATACGATCCAGTGGTGATAGATGCTGAATCATTTAGTGACCCTGTCTATTTTGTGGCAATCTCACTCTATGCATTATTGAAATTCTTTCAGATGCATTATCTGAAGTTAGAAACAAGCATCCAAACAAAATTGAAAAAGTTCGTAAGTCATGCAATCTTGAACAAAATCAATTTTTTAGTGAACAGGCAGGAGCATTCATTAATCACTACAATCAAATATTTCGGTGACCTCGAGCAAATCTCAAAGTCAATCATAAATACAAATACTATTTCATTACGATAAGATCGATCGCGGTTCGCATTAAAAACTCAATTACTAATCCTCAGTCAGATCTCCACATATTTCTCGATGGTTTCGTCAAATCAAAACCAGCGTACTACCCACATATATCATTGTCTTTTTTGAAACAAATCGTCGAACGAATTCTGACGGTGCAAGTTTTATCAGCATCGATCGAATGTGGCTTTTCACACGCTGGTCTGGATTTACCTTTCTTTCGAGGAGTTATGTGTGTCATTGTCTTCGATAAATTATTTTAGTGATACTGAGCAACATGCTATTTTTGTATAATGATATACAAGTACATTACCCATCCAGAGAGTAAATCTAATGTGACCGAACGAAGACCAAGCTTTGTTATTTGAAAATGTTCAATGGTCGACTGTCATTAGCAATATTAAATACAAATTAAAAAGAATGTTCTCTTCTTGAGATATTGAATATTTAAAACACTCTTGTCTGATTGTTCATTGTGATGCATTATCGGTTTTTTTTTGAGTATCCAATATCTCAAAAAGAAAATTTTTCAGGATATTCTCACGACCATCAGATCTAACTATGGGGGAAACGAGGTTGAAATTTCATAATTTAGATTTCTTTTCATGTATACCTTACAATAGGCCAAGAATATGATAAAATGTCTATAGATTTAGAAGAGCGAAGTGGTGCATAGAGACGAACCACTGAAGACTTCTACGGATCTAACCGAGCTCGACAAACTGGTGCGTCTTCGATTCAAAATGGCGCGTCACAATTCCAGACCTTCCGTCCCACTTTCAAAAACAATCGAGAACCACATCAAAGGGTAGAGTTTTCCAAAACAAGATGGGTAATAAGTGGTAAAATATGAAGCGGGTAAGTCGAATGCTCTCTCTCCGCACAGATAGTGACAGATATTTCAATATATTATTATAGTCTATGTGACCCTCAGGTATAATACAACCGATTTGAATAGAATGCTTTTAACAAGTGACATGGATATCTCATGTTTCACATATTTATTCCACAAGTTTACACTTAAAACTGTCTCTCAAATACTACGAAGCTGCAACTTAGTTTTTCTTCTATTCTAAGGTAGCAAGAAGTAAAACCAAAATAGCCAGTTTCTAAAATGAACGTGGGATATATTGGCGTTTGAAAAAGTATTAACTAAACTTTTCATATATTTCTGACTGTAATCAAACATCCTTTATACTTTTGTGAAGAATTTTACTGATCATCTTGTGATTAAAGCCAGCGAAAATAATCGAAATAGTATGCATGAAAAGTGAAAATCAAAATGTGACTCATTTTCCTAACAATTTGCAACAGTGGAGAAACAGAAAGTTGTGGATCAACTTGGTGTTATTTTTCACTATGAACATAGTTTACTGGGACTTCATGAACTGAAGGGCTGTACATATAGAGAACTCCAATAACCAGAAAGTAGACGGATCTTATAATTCTTGAGTCGCCCGGCTGAGGCTTCGCTGACGATTAACATGATCTAATAGATACCTTTCAGAAAGTCCCTTTCTATTTCAACTCACGAAAGCCGACAATATTTTTTAAAAAGAGAAAATCTCAGATAACTGGAAAAATAAGGTATCATGAATCTACCAACAAAAGTACATAAAATAGAATTTTCCTGACAAATAGAAAATAATAATTATTTTAAACAAGACTAAAACATCTCACCGGTCATGCCAAGAATTGAGCCAAATAGACTTGCAAATATTGTTCCCACACCATCAGCAAACATGGCCTCACGAGTCGGGTAGAAATCTCCGGCTCTTCTTGCTGATTCAACGCATTGCACAGTTTCAATAGCAATTGAAATAGCTGTTGGAATAGTGATGGATAGGTACGGGCCGATACGATTCATATTCTCGAACATACCTTGAACAGGAAATACTGGCGCATATGGTTTAACTAATTTACTGGCATCACGTACATCTTGTGCCTCGTTTGTTGATGTTGCCCAGCCGAGAGCAGTGCCAACAATTAGAGCTACAGCAGCTATCGGTAAAGAGCCAATTTTGACTAAGCGAATAGAAAGAAATGAATGACCATAACCAGGAAGAAGTGAAATGCTGAAAATGCCGTTTAAACTGTCATAATCACCCGTTCTGTTAGGAAACGATGATAAACGGCAAGAAAAAACGTGATCATCACTTTTCTTGCCGTTTTTACATCTAGTCAGCGTTTTCAAGCGTTATTCACATTAAATAATCTCTGAAACGGTTATATAAGTCATTTTCTTCTTCGTAAAAGATAGTGAGAAATGTTAATTGATCATCTTTTCCAACGAAAACAGCTGTAAATGCTCAAAGTAGATAAAAATTTTTTTTTTGGGACTGGTTCCCGTAAGTATTTATATTCTCTTGAATTTGTGTTTTTTATTGTTTCACAGTACGTGTGAAAGACATTTAATCCGTTTGAAGCTTCCATTTATCTTGTAATCTGCTGAATTAATTCCAAAAAGTTTTCGCTGTAGATTTAATTATGTGAAAAAGAGTTCCTTTGGTTAAAGTAAGAATCCGCATAACATTGACATCATATGAATCAAAATCATGTGTTGGTGTGAACATTAGAATATCGAGAAAATACAGGTTGATTTTATTGATTTAAAGTCTCAATTTTCACATTGAAATCCTAATTTTTTGATTATGTTCAAAGCTCGAAACGTACGATAAATTATAAGTTCCTAATATTCTCAAACATAAAATTGCTGCATTAGAGTTTTCATCACAAATTATTAACTCATCAGTATATGAGCTAATTGACTCTCGTTTTATGACAAGCAATACAACATTATTAATTATGAGCTACATAATCCAATTAGAAACTCTAGTCAAGTCAAAAGAGAGTAATATTTTCAGTTAATATATATTCGACAAATGTATGTGGCATAAACAGAACGGATCTCATATGCTTAGTAATTGATTGTTAGTCTTAATCAAATTGGAGAGATAGAAAAGCAAAGGGAAGAAAAGAAAAAAGTCAGAGAAGAGGGAGGAAAAAAGAATAAAGTTAGCGAAGAACAAAAGAGAAAATATTTTCGTCCAGCACATTCATTTATTGATTCGATGAAGATTGCTCAATAAGTAAACATTACTTCTGCGAGCGATGTGAATGCACACAAAGATAAGATACATAAATGATATCTGAATTTAATCTAAAATACTATTCAGATTACGAAGAAATTCACATATTTACTGTATACGAATTGTGAATAAGGATTCTCATTGACCGTTGGTCGAGCTTAGAAAACATGAGCAAAAAGATTCAGATAACTCTAATAGAAGAAGTCTTCAGAATTGAACGACGTAGAGAATTTAGTTTCACCTTACGTTCTGCGTTTATTTTTGCTTTTTCTTAGGATAATATTTGTGGAAAACTTTCTTGTACATTCCATCGAGATAGTTGACAAAATACGATATTCGTAGAAAAAATATATAATATAGAACTTATTTGTCATTTGCTAGCACCACATTCCATAATAAAATCATTAGTGAAACTAAGCTAGTTAACATTTTTTAAACTGATTTATTAAGATCAATCAGGGTGACGTTTTGTTCTAACCAAGAACATTATCAAACACAAATAAATAGACAGAAGAAGAATATATATAAGAGTAAAATAATGTCTTCGTTTTTCTATTCTATTGTTTCAAGCATTTCAATGCACGGGGGAGGGTGGAGTAAAATTGATCCGTCTGCATTAGAATGTTTAAAACAATAGAATAGAAAAACGAAGATATTATTTTACTCTTATATATATTCTTATTCTGTCTATTTATTTGTGTTTGATAATGTTCTTAGTTAGAACGAAACGTCACACTGATTGATCTTAATAAATCAGTTGAAAAAAATGTTAAATAGCTCAGTTTCATTGTTGATTTCATTTTAAAGCTTGTTATTTTACTGAGTTCGTCGTCGATTGAAACTTACACGAAGAAACTTTAATTTTTTAACTCTTATATCATAAAAAGAATATAATGCTGAGTATATATTCCGTTTTCAGTATAAATCTTAAAAGAACAACTAAATGATAAATATGCATAAGTCATAAAGATTACAGTAATCAAATAAAAAACTTAGCTGCTCTATTAACTTTTGTAGCAATAAACTATTTATCTACGACAGACGACTGTTAAAGAATGAGAAAAAAAAATAGTCTCAACAATGAATAAATTTTAGAAGTACGTCAATAGTGTTGCTGTTCAATATTTTCTTTTGATAAAATATACCAAAAAATTGACATCGTTTTATGTATGGTATTTTTCCCCTAGAATTTTTCGTTTGTCGTATCAATTCATTGATTCTTCTTAAAAATCTAAGTTTCATTATCACATACATATCTGATACTAATAAACTAATTTAGATTCTTCTTTCCTTATTCATCAAGATTATCATAAATCACAACTTTGTAACTAATTATATATTTCTCCATAGATATTAGAATAAACTAGACTTGAGAATTCATAACGAAAACTTGAAAGGATTTCGATAGAATATTTATCAGATGTAAGACAAACGCATCATCCTTGAGCGATTGACAAATTTCTAATTACCTACGAAGAGTATAGAAAAAAAAATTTAGAAGACGATCGATGTGTCAGCAGAAAAAGCGTAGTCAGTTTTTTGTAATATCTAAACGCATTCTAATGAGTAGGTCTCATTTTGTTTTCGAAAAAGCAGAAGTTAAATTTTCAACAAGTTAAAATATTTATTTAAAGAAATGAAAGTTCATGCATCTTTAAAACATAAGGCATAAGTAGAAGTCTTTTAAACAAATATAAAAAAAAAGAGAAGTTTGTATAAAAGACTTCTATTCATGTCTTATGTTATATAGATGCCGAACTTTCATTTCTTTAAATAAATATTTTAACATGTTAAAGATTTAACTTATGCTTTTCCGAAAACAAAATGAGACGTACTTATTGGAATGTAGTGAGATATTGAGAAAAAGAATGAACGTGTATTGTCCATCATCAAATTAATAAATTTAGATGAATGGTCAAGTTACAAGTAAGACGAAGATGATTCTTGAATATTAAACCTTTTTTTCAAGTAAAGAATCGTTTACGACACATGAAATAATGAAAAATTCTGGTTTTAAGGTCAACGAATCACTATTTATGACATTTACAATTCGAAGTTTAAACGACAAGAACATAATATTACTTTATGACATACAAAATCATTTTTTATGATAAACGCGTAATTTGGTCAATATACCATCGTTTTAACGGCAGAACAGCGTTTCCTCAACTAACTGAGATAAGCTCTCTCAGGACAGACTCTACGGGATTAAAAGTGAAACATTACATGTCAGTCCATCACAACTAGATACCCGTGACATCACACCTGTAATATTCATTCGGCTGGTATCACAGATGCGGACCTATTTATACTCGTGAGAAACTGTGATGGACTGACATGGAAAGCTTTGCGATGTTATGTTTTTTTACTGTCTATGGTAAATCCAACGTATTTTTTATAGGTCGTAATAATTACCATAGAAAAATGTCTGTAACAATCTGCGCAGCATCATAAACTCGAGTTTCTGGCAATACACATCACATTTCATCAATAATTATCTTTCGTAAAGACATTCGCGCTTACCTTTCCCATAATAACCGAGAATGATGATGGAAAATGGTAGAAACGATACTATCGGTGTAGCAAGCACAGGCAAATACTGATTCAGTGCCAAATAGGTAAAACCAATGGCAGATATAGATGAAAGAAGTGCAACGCTGGGTGTATTCTTTCTAATGAACTCGCCAAACAAGCACAGAAAAAGTATAATGATTCCCGTTATGAAGTTACTTCCTAACGCAATGTACCAGGCAATCTCTTGACACATTCGCTTGTCCTGTCCGTTGCCGTCACCTATACACCGGTAATACGCAGGAAATATTATGCCAAAGATAAATGCAACTGAAAACAAATAAACAGAAATGCAAACAATGACTAGTAATAGTTACATGCTCCTGGTGTATTAATCCCATACGGCATTGTGCATACATCACTACGTTTCTCCTTGTAGGCAAGCTTTCGAGCCATGTAAACATAATAAATATTACCCCATAACATGGCCAGAGCCACGCTAAATTAAAAAGTTGTTAGCGCAATCCCTGCGGGATAAAAAATGTGAAACACGATGGATCTATTGTTACTAATTAAATGGAAATTGTTTTGTTCCATTTCTTTGCGATACATTTGTAGCTAACCGTTTATCTGATGCTTTAGAACAATAGTTTCTTTGTATCGGTCTGTAATGGATGATCAATGATTACCTAAGGAAATATTAATTGGAAATTAATCAATTAATTAACTAATTACTTTCTCTGCGACAGTCCATGATGGTCTCTGGAGTGCCTGTGTCACGGTCCGTCTGGGGAGGGGAATGGGAAGGGGAGAAGGGGAGTGGGTCCAAAATTTCTACCCTATGCACTTCAACACTCCTTCCAGATCGTGTTTCGCAAAAAATGGTAGAATACGCTTTTTCTCAACTTTCAGTTTTTACCCAGTTACGATCTTTCCATACACAATGTCAGGATCAAGTACAGGTTGAAGTGCAAGAATAATTGCCAATAATGTTGCTAAATTATCAATAAATAATGCAACAAGTCCATCAATGTCACCTGGTAGAAATAGAGGATATTTCGAATTTCGTCGAAAAGCATTAAGCCATTCTTTTGGATGAAATGACAATAGTATACGTATTTCATCAGATAAATTAAGCCACTGCTGTTTGAAAAAACAGCTAATCGTCCCGGTTTTCACAATTACTTCTCTTGGACACTCTTCAATCGATAATCGTTCTTCTTTTGGCAGCGTATAGCTCGAAGAAGACATCTATGCCTGAAATAACTACATAATGAAAAGAAAAGAAGTCATTGCAAGAACAAATGAAGAATGATGAGCTTTCATTTCTGTCCAGAGGGAACGGTGGTGAGCAGAGATGGGTACGTTTCGGCTCACAATTTTTCAAACCGACCTCGGTTTCGGTTTGGTTTCGAAAAAACATGAACCGAGCCCATCGAAAAACAGTTTTTCAATGCATTTCTTAGCTTATTTTAAATTTCGGTTCGGTTCATTTTTCGAAAAACGTGAACCGTGCCCATCTGTGGCTGTGAGGATAAGGAACCATAGGCGGAGAAAAGCTCATATAGTATATGATGTTGAAACAAGAGCACAGAAAACAATAACTAAGATTTAAATCAGAGCTGCTGACGGAGAACATATTCTGTTCTATTTAGTAGTAGGACAAAAATTACTTACGGTTGACGCACAATTCTATTGAGGACGTAAGTATCAATTTGGACTAACAATGCCGCAATGTAGATGTGTATGAGTTTTGATTATATGAAAAGCTGCATCTTCACATTCATCTACATCCTCAGAATAATGATCGAAGCTGAACCACAAAGATATATCAGTGGATTATCATAAGGCATAGCTTGAACTCTTTCCGATGGTTAAAAGGATCACTCCAACATTGTATTTATACCACATCAGCTATATGGACACATAAAAAGGTACGCTGAGAAGAGCTCAAAATGGTTTCTCCAGAAGTGTCGAAAATTATTCTTCATCCGAACATTGTCTGGAGAAAAGATAGCGTTCATGGCAGACTCGAACGTCAGAGGGCTTTGCAATGAGGGCAAGCAACCATGATTCAAGATTATCAATCTAGGTCTCGCAATGATTCTGTGTTGTCCCAGCAGAACTCTAGTCAAGGTCAATGTGTGTAAATGCTTTAGATTACTTTGTTTGTCTGTGTCTCTCATGAAGGCACTCTACCAGTATTTGCTTTCTGTTATGGAGGTACCTTGTCATAAGATCAATTTGAGCGACTTTGAAGAGTTTTAGAAAATTTTTGTTCTGTGATTCATACATCTTTAATAAATAATCAAATCACATAGATATAAAATATGAAAACAAAAAACCCTCATCTTCTGTTTTTTTTCTAAAAAAATATAAAAGTGTACAAGAAATTTTTGTAATACGTTTATCCCCACAACAAAAACATTTTCTGACATGAAAAATCAAGATTAAAACAGGATGTGAAGTTAGATCGATCACATGTAGAAACTAATGAAGCTGATAAAAATTATTACTTTCACTTAGTGGTAATCTATTTTGGTTAACCTGAGAAAACGATATCTGATTTATAGTTAATGAAGAAATCAAACATACATAAAACTGATTAACTATGGAAAGAAAATTGGTAACAAGAAATCTACTGTCTTGAACGAACAAGAAATCATTTTATTGTCTCTTATATACATATGCATTTTTTACTACTCTTATCGTATGTTATTTGAAGAAGGAGATTAGCCAGAGCGCAGTAACCAATTATGACAGACGTCCCGTGCTTGCAATAAATCTCAAGAATAGAAGTCGTTAATCTTTCTTTGACAAGAAAGATAAATATGCAAAAAGACAAATGACAACTGAGAAATGTCGCTTATTATTATGCTTTTACGTGGCCCATGTTCTTTGCCAACAGTATTATAAAATGTCGTCGTAGTTAACTAAAACCTGATATTGTTAAGCTCAGCAGATGAGCAAATGAAAATGTCAATGGATCTGTTGACATCAGAGTCAGTTTTTCATGTTTGGTAGCCGAAAGTTAAACGATCGATCGTTGAGAATGAATCAACTCCATTTGTGATGG
This sequence comes from Rotaria sp. Silwood1, assembly GCA_905250075.1. NCBI lineage: Eukaryota > Metazoa > Rotifera > Eurotatoria > Philodinida > Philodinidae > Rotaria > Rotaria sp. Silwood1. Next base: position 13,848 of record CAJNOP010000155.1, on the reverse strand, counting down.
CGCATTGTATTGATTTCGGTGTTTATCGATTTCAATCTGCGAGTATTCAGAGGAAGTTAATCGAAGAGAAAGAATCGAGCGCCTAGAATGATTTGATTTTCCAAAGAGAGAATGATGATGATTATTGATGAAATTGAGTCAACAATACATTTGACGAATGTTATCTTTCGTTATCGAATCCAATTTCGAACTCTCGTCGAAGTAAGAAGGGTGTGGGTGTGTGGATGTTGGTGTGGGTGGGGATGAAGATGTGGGTGGGGGTGAGAGTGTGGGTCAAGTCAGCTATAGCAATACCCACATCCACATCCACATCCACATCTACACCCACACCCTCAAGGAAATCAGTGAAAATTAGAATCGTTGCCAAGATTGCTCTAGATCTACGACTTTGTTTTTGAAGAAGTAGGTTGGATTTATATGAACGCTATAAGTAGACCGTACATTATGAATCACAAAAACCCATTACAAAACTACAATTTTCAATAAAAATCGAGAAGAAATCGATGAAAACTGTCTTTTTGAACGATTTCATCGCGATATCATCTCATAATTAATCAGACTAATAGATAGCCACAAAATCGTCGATATTTAGGCAACTATCGCTACATGTGAAGGTATTAAGCTAGTATTTTTATGTTGGAATGTTTTTGTATAAATTAATCAAACTCTAAGTAATTATTGAGATCGTCATTATCTCTGCTATCTTCAAATATGACTAATAAGTTAAAAACAATCGATGTAATATTCTGTAATTCAATTAAACACTCAATTTTTTATGAACGGTAACAATCATACAATAAATTGAGCAATGTAACTATATCGTGCATCATACTTTTCAAGCAAAGTTTCTCTTAATGTTTAATAAAATATATTTTCATCTTCAAAATAGTTCACTCATGATCATTGTATATTGTGTTCAGAAAGCATTTTATAATAAGCTCCACGTTGTTGTGTCAATTCTGCATGAGTACCACTTTCCACTATATGTCCTCTATCAAGTACACAAATCAAATCACATGAATGAATAGTTGAAAGACGATGAGCAATAATGAGTGATGTTCGACTAGAATCTTTTATTTTGTAGGGGAGTAAAGAGTATAAAATGAAGTAAAGAAGCGTATAAGGCAAAAGTAATGGAATAGCAAAATTCTTGAATTCTGCTACTGCTGACAAAATGACGATGTTATTTTTATGTGGAAAAAAAAACAGGTGTCTGATTAAAATATCATAATGAATGATAGAAAAAGCAAAAAGACGATAGATGTTCTATGAAAAAAACGACGCATCTCATTAATATTTGGTCGTTAGTTATTTCACGGACACAAATGAAGGCACACAAGCGAAACTTCTATTAGTGATGTGCATATAAGTGACGTTTCTTCAAATTGAAAAATATATTTCTTCGTCTTTTTTCCAAAGTAAAAGATTTCAAGCAAAATTCTGCTTGGAATCAAAATTTTAACGAAATTCTACTGTAAAAACATAATTCTCAGCAGAAGTTTAATTTTGTAGGGGGATGTGTGTATATGATAAAGAACAATTCTGTTTGGAATCAGAATTCTAACACAATTCCGCTGTCGAAGGAGAATTCTCTGGAGAACATTGATTTTGTAGGGGAGAAAAGAGTATAAAATGAGGTAAATAATCGTATAAGACAAAAGTAATGGAACAGCAAAATTTTTGAATTCTGCTGCTGCTGACAAAATGACGATGATATTTTTATGTGGAAAACAACAGTTGTCTGATTACTATATCATAATGAATGGTAGAACAAGCAAAAAGGCGATAGGAGTTCTATGAAAAAAACGACGCATCTCATTAATATTTGGTCGTTAGTTATCTCACGGACACAAATGAAGGCACACAAGCGAAACTTAAACTAATGATGTACATATAAGCGGCGTCTTGTTTTTATTTCTAGTATACAATCACGTCGGTATATTAGTGTTATTCTGGTCGTCAGTACACAAGGTTTCGTATAATACAAAGAGCAAAGTAAGTGTTTTGAAATTGCATTTTCTGTAGAGAGCGTTTTTTTATCAGCCCATGTTAAGTGAATTTTTCTATTCTAAAATAGTATCACTAAGCTTATAATATACATTTTTTTTTCGTATGATACTCTTAATTTTCCTGCTGACAAAAATGTTCTGAAATTCTGTGCGAAATGAATACCCATGTAAAAAAAATTAGGGGTAAAATCAGATTAAAAATCGATTTTTAATCAAAAATAATCAAAAAAATCAAAATTTCATACATAATTTTGATTAATTCTGATTAATTTCGATTATAATCGATTAAAATTTGTTAAGAAAAATCGATTTTAATTGATGCAAATCGATGAAAATCAGCTGAAGATTTTTCTATGCATCATGAACAAAAATCAATTAAAACCGATTTTTCTCAACAAATTTTAATCGATTATAATCGAAATTAATCAGAATTAATCAAAATTATGTATGAAATTTTGATTTTTTTGATTATTTTTGATTAAAAATCGATTAAAAGGTGTATGATTTTAATCGATTTTTAATCATTTTTTAATCGATTTTAATCTGATTTTACCCCTAATTTTTTTTGGATGGGCCTTTCGGATACTAACTCAGTTTATCTTCTAATATGGGTTTTCGACAATACCTTTCCAGTTTCCGAGACAACATTTGGGTTTCCGACAGCAAGAAAAAGGTATTCTAGAATACTTTTAGAGTGTCCAATTGGGGAGTGTAGGAAACCTCTAGGTTTCCGAACGTTCGGAAACCGAAAGGGTATTTTTAGAAACGCTTTCACTGTTCTGAAACCCTTTCGGAAACGGATAAGGGTTTCCGAGTGGGTTTCCGAACCCCTTTCGATTTTCTAGGATACTGAAATTTTTTAGAGTGTACAAGGCAGAGAAACCCAATCTCTATTCAATAAAATAGAGTATTCCAGCCCATGTCTTCTCTTCTACTTGATTCTCTAGTATTTCACTAGAAATGTTGCTTTTTAAAAATTGCATAATAATTTCGATAGTTTTTATCGATTTATGATATGTGATTAATATCGCAATTAATGGATTAGCAAAATTACTCAGGTCGTTCAAACCAATCGAAAACCTGTGGCTAGCCACGCATCTCGTACATAATTTTTGGAACTCTTACAAAAGTGTTAGACGTTAATCCAAATCACGTTTCCATTGTAATGTGAGCGCATTGAAGCCACCGTTTTCGATGACACTAGCTAAACTTGCTTAGTTCTCGATTTTGGTTTTGAGTAAAAGTAACACCAAAAAGGTAGCTTTTCGGTAAATCGCGTAATCAATTCAAGAGTGAAAATGATGATTTAGTAGTGAGTTTTTTTAAAACGTCTAAAAAAAATGAGAAAACTGTTCAAACCATTAGTTTTTTAAAGAACCACAAGCAACTGTCAGTTTTGATGAAAGGTATACGAGATGGGAATAATAAGATCGAAATAAATTTCATATGATGTTTTTATGTACTTTTTCGAAAGAATAGCTGTGCGTCTTATATTTGTAAATAGTTATTTTTACACTTATCAGAAACAAATTTTACATGATATCAAACTTCAATGAAATATAGGATGAAACTATACAAAGCTCACGAAAATCGCTTCAATTGTTAAAAAAGTATTCAGGTTTCTTTTTCAATCGAACGTTTGCGACAACGTTTAGACACGAAACAGATCATAAGAGACAACCATGATCGGTGCTTTTATTTGAAATCCTGATGCATATACGTCGACAGAGAAAATGTCAGTAGTACACGCAGTTTTTCCAAATAAATTAGTAAAGTCGAGTACTTGATCGTATACAATAAGATAACCGACAGAGTCAAGGGGAAAAAAACGGAATCCCGGAATCCTGAATTCCTCTGGATTCCAAAGATTCCCTGTGATTCTTTCGGATTCCAAGGATTCCGCAGGATTCCGTAGGATT